>VZRU01015336.1:0-10406 GCA_013398155.1 Pedionomus torquatus
GTCTAATAATGACATTGCAACTAGAAATACTCTGTCAGTGCTATACCAGATGCTCGCAGTCTTGTATTTCTATCACTTAACTCATTTAGTTTTTTTGTGTAGCTAATGTCTCCTCTTTAATCTGCAACGATGTTTTCTATTTATAATCCTGGGTCACACGTGTTCTTGCATGTTCCCTTGTTAAATGCTGGTTTATATTCAGCCTTGTGGTATGGGCTGCTGTTGTTTTGGCCCCAGTCTGGTCAAATATCACTGACAACTGCCTACAGTTGTGCATCTGTCCATCCTAATGGGGGTCAATGATCAATGCTACAATATTCTGACCATTGCTACCTCCCGCTTTGCTGCTGCACTGCTTGCTTAAAGGTGTAAAGGATTAGTCAGTTGGCAAGATATTTTCTTTCTCAAGTATTAAACTGCCAGCATAGCTCATTCTTTCTATGATTACATGGTAAAGTTTTAAAATAAATTTTAGGAGAGGGAATTGAAAACCATGATGTCTGTATGGTATGATTCAAGAAGCTGTGTAATCTTAGATTGCTTCACTTTTTTTTGGTTTTGAGGAAACAAAAGTATTTTTACTTACTCTTGCTTTTGATGTAAGGAAAAGTTCTGAAAATCCTATGTGAGGTTTAAAAAAAACGCAGTTGTTNTGGAAGGAAAAAATTACATTCTCTGACACTTCCATTGTGTGCCTACATGCTTCATGACAGCCTTGCAAAACTTGTAGAATATACAGCTCCAGGGAAATTTTATCATCAGCTATTTACCGTGATTGTAAATAAGAAGACAACAAATTCTACCCTGTCTTACCATTTTAAAAAAATTGCTTTAGAGCGGGTGGAACTTTTTCAGATCTGTTAGTGAGGAAAGCTTTTCAGAATAAATTGTGTAAATGTGTTTGTGCGTTTGCTAGAAGTAACTGCTGATCTTGACAATCATGTGATTAACGTTCATACAGCACATTTAGGTTGTTTGTTTGTTTTGTTGGGTTTTTTTCTAATTTTTTTCCCCTTATATTGTGCAGAACAGACTCTTAAGACTTTTTGTACTGAAAATACCAGCTTTTTGCAGCAAATGGCTTCCAAGGAGCATATGTAGGTTTATACTTAAAACTGCCAATGAAAACTAGTTTAAAAGCATCCCCCATCCCCTTAGTTTCCTTTATTTCTCTTAAACTATGGTAGGAAGTGGCTTTTGTGAGTCATGTTCTGCTGTATGGAAACCAGAAGGTAGACAAATTATTTTTTTTTAATGGTTCTCAAGAAGGACCTAATCAATGATTACAGAATGCTGAAAGATAGTGTGACAGAGTAGATGCATGCATCTCATAAGCTTCTTGATGCTGATACTTGTACCATGAACCTGGCCTAAAATTCAATTAGATTATGGTACAGAAAACCCCCTCGGATCACATCACTCCTGCTCACATATCAAATATAAGGTCCATCCAAAGCTTTTCTTGACATACTTAGGGTACATACCTAATACACGTATGGTAGATTAATCTAACTAGGATATATTAAAGTATATGGCTATCACAATTGCAAGCATATTGCAACGTATGACAGCCTTCACCTGAGAAGATACAAAATACCATCTTTCATCAAAAATCTCTGACTTGATATATGATCTAGCCCACCAGTTTTTTGTCAAAAAAAAAAGCCTGGTCTCTACCTTGATATATTTAGCATATGAATATTACTGAATATATGCATAATGTATAGTTAGTAGATCAGAGTGGTTGATTATAGTGTTGCTATCGTACAGAACTACACCATTTGAACAGGGTTTTATGAAGCTTGGGTGACTGTAAGTAGCTTTGTTCTTGTGCTTCCTAGTGGTAAAAGGATAAGAAAAGCGTGTTTGCCTGTTTGACAGCAACACAGAACTATGGTTCCCACAATCAATACTCAAACATCTTCTTTTGTTACAGTAGTGGTATTGGTATTTTTGTGCATTGGTAATATTGCTGAATAATTGGAGCCTGAATAACTAGTAAAAAAAAAGATTTGTTGCTTGTCATATTTCTGAAATGGATGCTTACATGTACATACACAATTATTTACACAGGTTTTTTTTTTTTAATGTGAGGATAAATAAGTACTATGTATATATTAAAAGCCATACTCATTTGTTGCATCTGTGAAATAGCAGATGTATCATTGTAATAGTTGGCATTGTAGCTACCTAACTTTTAGAAGGGAATAACTACCTTTTTGCTAAATTTACAAGCTGAGGAGGTAGGCGATGTCATAACTAGATAGTATATCTGTGCTGGAATTGACAGGATTAAGTATCTGGCCGGTTGTGGTGGATGATTCGTTGAAGGCTGGGGAAGAGGTCTGAGCAAAAGGAAAAAAATTCGCTGTAGGAAAGTACATACACAATTCTTTAATTTTGCTATATAATAAAAAAGTACAAAATCTAGTTTTGCTTTCCCCCATAAGCGCCCTCATCACTTTCTCAAGTAGTTCAGCGTGATTGTGTTCTCTCTTCATTCTTGGCCAGAGTGCAGTGTGGTTATATACATTGTTTCAGCAGGCTCTGTCAATGTTTTCAGTGTCACATAAATCTTGTCTTTCTGAGGAGGAGTTTATACGGCTGAGCAATGTAGCAGTGCTGATCTCTGAGTGTAACAGCCCAATGCCGTTTCTGCCTGTTCTATACATGCACAGAAATGCAGGGCAAAATCTCAACTCTTGATTGCCTGTGGCATGTCAGATTGTTTTGTGCTATGTTGAAGTCGAACATTCTATTTGAACAATGTGACATCTATATTTAACCGTGTATATGTGTAGTCCCCAGTGCATAACGTATGAAGTCTCTGCTATGGATGTCATCTATCTAGACTTCTGTAAGGCCTTCGATACGATTCTCCACAACATCCTTCTCTCTAAATTACAGAGGTATGGATTTGATGGATGGACTGTTGGGTAGATGAGGAATTGGTTGGATGATCACGTCTAGAGGGTCCAAGTGCTTGATGTCCAGATGGGAGACTGGTGACAACAGGTGTCCCTCAGGGGTCTGTACTGCTACCAGTACTGTTCAATATCTTCATTAATGACATACTGAGGGTGTACTCAATCCCCACTAAGTTTGCTGCTGATGCAAAGCTGACTGGTACAGTCGATGTGCTGAAGGGAAGGGATGCCATCCAGAGGGACCTGAACAGGTTTTAGAGGTGGACCTGGGCAATCCTCGTGAAGTTCAACAAGGCCAAGTGCGATGTCCTGCACCTGGGTTGAGGCAACCTCCAGTATCAATACAGGCTGAGGGATGAAGGGATTGAGAGCAGCCCTGCCAAGAAGGACTTGGTGGATGATGGATGGAAAGTTGGATGTGAGCTAGCAACGTGCACTTGCAGCCCAGAAAGCCAGTAGTGTCCTGGGCTGCATTGAAAGAAGCACATCTGGCAGGTCCAGAAAAGTGTTTCTGCCCTTTGACTCTGCTCCAGTGAGACCCCACCTGGAGTACTGTGTCTGGAGTCCTCAACACAGGAAAGACATGGACCTGTTGTGGCTGTCCTTTGGACCCATGCCAAAAATGACCAGAGGGATGGAACACCTTTCTTACGAGGACTGGCTGAGACAATTGGGGCTGTTTAGCCTGGAAAAGAGAAGGCTCAGAGGAGACCTTACAGCAGTATTTCTGTACTTAAAGGGGGCTTACAAGAAAGATGGGGACTAACCTGTTAGCAAGTCATGGGACCATAGGATGAGGGTAACAGTTTTAAACTAAAAGAAGGTAGATTCTGATTTGATATACAAAAGACATTATTTATGAGTGGTGAAACAATAGAACAGGTTGCCCAGAGAGGTGGTAGATACCCTGTGCCTGGAAACGTTCAGAGTCAGGTTGGATGGGGCTTTGAGCAATCTGATCTTGTTGGAGATGTCCCTGCTTGTTGTAGGGGTAGTTGGACTAATGACCTTTAAAGGTCCCTTCCAATTCAAATTGTTCTATGATACATTCTTCTGTGTTTCTTTTAGGTTGCACTGTCTGACTCAGCCAAAGCCATTATTTTTTCTTTTCTTTGTCCTACCACAGTTGATTATTAACTGCTTTGCTATAAACCAGGGGTTTATAATGAGCAATAAGATTTTGTGAAATTAATATAGACTCTGACAAAAGAAACTTAAGATAAATTGACTAAAGGGCTTTAATTTTCTGAAGATGTGTATTGCTACTGGAATCTCCTGCACGTGCAAACTTTCAGTCTAATAAATCAATAATACTCCAGGTAATCACAAATTGGCTAAATAAGACTAAATAAAAAAGCTGAGTATATATCTATACCCCAGTCACAAAATGGAAATGTTGTATGTTGTTTAGTAATACATACATCTCCTTTGAGCCAAGAAATACTAGGTGATAATTTTTTGAAAACTCTTGCAATAATGTTAGTATTGGTGATTACACTGAGCACATCTCCGAGATGAGAAAAATAAATTACTCTATTCTTAGATAAAGATTATTTTATTGTTAGATCACTGTAATTGGCTTTAGAGGGGGAATTAAAACTATATAATTTTTTTTTTGAGTTTGAATAAGAGACATAAAATTGTATTTTTGGAGATGGAGTTTGGAGATTTCTTCTGATTGTGTGGTAGACAATTCTTACACTACAGAGTCATTTTCCTTATAAGTAAAACAGATGTGAGTTGGGGAGACCAGTGTTAAAATTTGAAGACTAATGCAACAAGTCATGCTATGTCAATTGCACTGTACAAAGAAGTTGAAGAGTTCCTACTTCTAAGCAGGAAAAAAGAAAACTATTATCAGAGTTTAATATGAAATTGAGAGTATTTGATATAAACCTTCAGACAGAATAATTTTTTTTCCCGTACATTTTAATAGTGACTTTCAATTATTTTACAAATTAAAATGATGTTAACTAGATTTATTTTTTAATCTTTTGAGTTTGCTGCTTTTGGTGACAGTTTTGCTGCTTTTGCCCTCGGTTGTTTTCTACTAGTAAATTTGTCTGCTCCTTAAGAAGTTACAATTCGAAATACGTTTTGTCCTTTCCCACTCTCTATAAACTTTGTATAGTGGACAAGACTAGTACATCTATATTTTTTCTTACTATTACATCAGCATATTTTAATGTTTATTTTGATGGTAAATTACAAGTCAGTGAAATGATCTATAATTCTGTGATGATCTGAACACAGGAGGAGAGCAGCAGGAACACAGTAGGTGGACTAAACCAGAACAAAACTGATTAATATGTTGGGGTTTTTTGGAGTCATTTAGCCAAACCCTGAAGCTAGAGTGGAAACATTATTTCTGACACCACTAAATCTGCAAAATAAATTTTAAGGAAACTGAGGATGTACTTATTGCACTGAGGTTGGGAGAAAAACATTCAGGGCAGTTTTGTCTGAAGTGTTGCTTATCCAGTATCTGTTAATTCCCTGAACAATTCTGTGACTTAAATGATAACATTATAACCCTGGAATTAATTTAGTAATTGATCTACGTAACCTTAATTACAGTACAAAGTAATGGAACTCTGATTGTATATGAACTAGACTATAATCAGTGACGCATGCAATTGGGAAGAAAAATCCTTGCAGAAGTAAATAATCTTTGTGGGCTGTGGATATTTAAAAGCAAAAGTATACAAGAAAAACCCCAAATAACCACTGTAGCATGTTCTGTGACTAATGGAAATTCAGTTTAAGAGAATTCTAATTTTTGAGTGCATGTAAGGAGATTCTGTTTCAACATAGTTTTAAATGGTGTATTGGTCTCCTTATACAGTCATGGTGTCTATGACTGTCATTTATCTGTGGTAGCTTTTAAATATATTGGCCAGTTCCTCCTAAATTTGTCAGGCAGTGAAGGCAATGAAGGAGTTCTTGTAAGTCTTACGAAATTCAGTGGTAAGAGAGGAGTCTGTGGACTGCCCCAAGGGAGGCGGGCAGTGTGCACCCTGGCTTTTACCACTGGAGAATATGCAGCTGGGTGACTGTACCCCTGTGGGTCTGATAAGCAGGCAAGCAGCGCCTGCTGGGGTTTCAACACAGCCATGACTCCTGATTTAAGCTGTCTAGCCAAAAAGGGAATCTGAGAGTGTAAGGAAGGACAATTAAAGGCTTCAGATGGCAGAGAGGAAAAAGAGAAAAATAATAATACTGTGGGAAAGAGGATGAGAAGTGAGGCACATGCTTGTAGTAAATGAAGCTTCCTGGTCAGAGAACCACACTTACTGAAATGTCCACTGCCAAGTCCATAATTTTGAAAGAAGATTGAAAGATGTATTTATTGTTCATCTACTGCTGCATACAGAAAAGTAAGGAAGTGCTATCCTGACAGTGTACAGAGACTGTATGCTCAATCTTGAGCTGCATACATCAGATATCCACCCTTTCTAATGCAAATTCACACAAAAAAATATTTCTGGGGGTTCATTTGTAAATATCTGAATTGGTTCCTTACGGGAAAGATTTTTGTAGAAGACTGATAACTGCTGACAGTATGGTACACACAAATGTTGTTTTACCCGTTGTAGCTGTAGAAGATAAATGGGTAAGGCATTTAGACCTGCCCTGCTTCTGACCTCTTCAACTATTCATTTGAATATCCCACAGGGTAAAAAGCATTTGTCCCTGTCCTCTCTCTCAGCATATCTAGGAAGTATATGTGAAATGTGAACTACAGGTGCTGGAGGCAGTCTGAAAAAGTGTCCATACATATATATGTGTGTGTGTGTGTATATATAAAAAATATCACTCAGACCATTTGAGAGAATGAAAAGCAGCATAACAATATGTTAATTTCAATCTCATTAAAAAATCATTACTTTTAAATACTGCATAATAGAGCTCATTAAAGACTTTGAATGTTTGCTCCTGATAAAATTAGTGTATATATAAAAGGAATTGCATAGAAAAAGAACTCTGCAGAAAGTTGCTTTCTGCTGCCTGATTACACAGTAAGTATGAAATCTGCATATAATTTGTATATTCAAGTGTAATTTGTATGTTCATGGAATAGGTAATATGCTGTATTTTGAAAGACTGGCAGTGGTAACCTTGACAGGAGAGGTTACAATGACAGTGTTACTGTGTCGCTAGTAGCAACATCTGTGTTAAATGCACTTTAAGATTGAGTTGTGAAGCTTACTGCTTTCACCATACTCGCTCACATTTTGCGGAAAAGGCCTGGGATTACCAGCACAGGTAGCCAGCTAGTCTCTGCACCTTCACCTCAGTCCCAGTGCCTTGTTCTCCAAGTTTACAGCTCTTGTCTCCTCTGTGATACTGTTCTGAAATACAGCTGACAGGAAGGGGTAGGAAACTCTTGAGCTCAGTTGATCCAGTCTTCAAATGCATATGGCAGGTTCCCTTAAATACATTCATGAATTCACTCCAGTGTTTAGTTCACGAGACGATTTGAAGATGGAAGCCTGATGAATTCACATAGCTTTGTCTTTTCCTGTTACATTTACGAATTATACGTTGCTTAAATTGACTTCTTACTCCAGAGTTCAGTCTGACTTGCTGATTGAGACTATCCTGGGTACTAGAAGTGTGACTAGAAAAAGATTTTGTAAATCCTCAGTGTTAGCAAGTAGTGGTCCCATTTTAGCTGAAATCTATACTAGCAGTCACTTCTGCAAGACAGACAAAATACTTCAGTACTTCTGTAATTAAGACGTTGGATTAGGCTATTTTATCGTGCCATGTTCCTGGGGAAAAAACATTTTGATAAACTCCAACCGCAGCACTCTGCAAGGATTTTTTGGTAGGGGTGTTTTTTGATTTGGTATTTTGTTTGGTTCTTTTGGTGGGAGATTTAAACTTTCATCTGTTGAATGAGCAAGTGTGAGCAATGCTGAACCAATAAGTGTGCTTAATGAAATGCAAGATAAAAACTTTGTACTCTTCCAGTTCCATTCTCTGAATGGTCGGTATAAACTTTAGAGTACTTAAGGCCTTTTGTATGTTTTGTGCATCTAGTAGTTGTGTTGGGATTGGGGAGGTAGCACTCTTGCAGTAGGTCAGCAGTAACATCATCTTTCAGTTGAAAGTCTGTCTTGTTCTTTTCAAACCACCTTGATCTTTCCTTTTCCCCACCTTTTTTTCTTTCCCTAAACATCCCATAATAAGTCTCATGAATTCCCCTATATCCTATAATGTGTCCCATGCCCTTGGGTAGTGATTCCCTATCTCCATCCAAAAGGTGATCTTCAGAGCTTCTCTACTGACTCATAGTGATGGGTTTCGTGCCTAAACAATGGTGCTGAGGCTCAGCTGGGACAGCCTTGAGAGAGAGGCCCAGAGTGTTTGTTCCTTGGAAGTGCTTGGTTTGGGTTGCCACCTGCGTTTGTGTGTCCCTGTGCTGCTCTGGGCCAGTGGAGATGGGCCTCTGATGTGCTGGTGGCTCCTGGGATGTGCTTGGAAGAAGGTTGGGCAGGGTTGTATTTGGGCTCCCTATCCTGCCATTGTTGCTCTGAGCTCCTTTGAGATTGTAGAGTTACAGAATGGCAAGAGCTGGAAAAGGACCTTAAAGATCATTGAGTTCCAACCCCCTTCCAAGGCCAGGGACACCTTCTGCTAGACCAGGTTGCTGAAAGCCCCATCCAGCCTGGCCTTAATCACTTCTAGGGATGGGGCATCCACAACTTCTCTGGGCAACCTGTTGCAGTGTCTCAGCACTCTCACAGTAAAGAATGTCTTCCTAATACCTAATCTAAATCTTCCCTCTTTCAGTTTAAAACCATTACTTCTCATCCTATTGCTATGTTCCCTGATAAAAAGTCCCTTCTTATCTTTTCAGTAGGTCCCCTTTAAATACTGAAATGCTGCAGTAAGATCATCTTAGGTCCTATGGACTTGTGAGCCTTCAGGTTCCTTAGATGGCTTCAGACCTAGTCTTTTCCTGCAGTGGGTGGTTCCTCATTCACGCAGTCCCCGTCCTTGCCTTCTGTGACTTGGGTGTTGTAGCTAGAGCCCTTTACTGTGAAGACTGAGGGGGAAAAAAGTTCATGAGCAGCTCAGCCTTCTCCACATTCCCAGTAACCAGGTCTCCTGTTTCTTTCTGCTTTTCCATGAGTCTTACTTTTATTGCCAGCGTACCTACAGAAGCTTTGCTTTTGGCCCCTGATGTCCCTGGCCAGGTTTAATTCTGTCTGGGCTTTAGCTTTCCTAACCTGATCCCTGACGGCTCAGACAATGTCTCTGTATTCCTCTCAAGCTACCTGTTCTTGTTTCAACCCTCTGTAGACTACCGTTCTGAATTTGAGGTTGTCCAGGATATCCTGGTTCATCCATGCTTTTCTGCCTGTCTTCCTTTTTGTTGGTATGTGTTGCTCCGAAGCTTGGAGGAGGTGATCCTTGAATATTAACCAGATGACCTCTTCTTATCATGTAACCTATTATCGAGTCTAACATGAATGCTAGCCAAATAATACCAGAAAAACAGAGCTTCTAACTATCATTTGGAAACCCATCTGCAGTGAGAGTACTGGTGTGTATCTGGGATTTTCAGATGATTTTAAACATTCATTAGACTACTAAGGGTAAGTGATACTGAGTATCAACTCCCTCCATGCTGGGTATTTTGATACCTATATTCAGACATCTTAAAACTGTTGGAAATTTTTTGTTGATACTCTGTAGTCTGTCTCCCCCCCCATCCCTTCACTAGGATCAAAATGATGAATTAAAATTACCTAGAAGAAATTCTTTTAGGAGCAGAATTATGATATGAAATAAGCATTCAGTGCGTGAAAATATATATATATATTTTAATAATAAATTGTCTATGATTTTCTTGTAAAGAAAGGAAAATTAAGAAAGTAATTGTGAGCTGGGGTGCCGTCTGTTGTAATTTCTGGTTTCAAAGATTGATCAATACTTCCCTAAAAGTCAAGATATAGGGTGACATTTATGAACTGAATCATTCCCTGATTCTGTTTTTTCATAAAATGCAATTATTTATGATATCATATTTTAATGCTTTAGCACTAATTTTGCTCCTGGTGAAATTTCTATTTCCAGCAGGTAACAGATAGCTTTTATGTTTCAGAAATGAGTCTGTTTTGCCTTCTGTGTAGCAGACAAAATATTGTATATATTAGCTTATTTAGCTTTTTAGATGCATGAGATAAGACTAAGATTAATAGGACTTCCTTGTGCAAATCTGCAAAAATAATAATAAAAAAATAGTGGAAATTATAAGTAGGAACTAGGTAAGTAAATTTACTTAGGCTTTCAGTTTGCGACATTGTAATGGTGATGTACTCTATCACTTTTCTGTGTAATGTAGTGCTGTTCACTAAAGTCAAAGGGGGACATAGAGGTTACAGAATATTATTCTAATTGGTATTATTTGTCTGATTGTTAGCAGTAAGACTTGTAGTATAAGGGTGAGATGGATTCAAATGACTG
>VZRU01015339.1:0-16799 GCA_013398155.1 Pedionomus torquatus
CCAGGAGGGCCCCGGTCCCAGGAGGGCCCCGGTCCCAGGAGGGTCCCAACTCGGCCTCCTGGTGGGGGTCTAGCCCTGGGCTGTGGTGGCATGGCCACTGTCGCTGTCACCTGGGCCGCCCTGCGGATGACGGGCCTGTGTGGTGGCAGTTCGGGGCACAACGTTGCCGTTGAGGCCCAGCCCTGGGCAGGTGGTCGTGGTCTGTCTGCCCCCCGCCCCGGTTGCCGTTGTCCCCGTTTACAATGGAGCTCTCAAACACTGGCGGTTCTGTGGTATCCGGGGCAGCCTCCAGCCCTCCTCGGCTCCACCAGTGTCCTGGAGCACACCGGGTCTACTGGGTTTTGTCACCTCCCCAGGCGACACACAGCCCATTCTTGGGAAAGGCAGCAGGGGAGAAAGTCAAGGGGGAAAAAAGATACAGATTTAAATTGTCCACTAAACGTGTTCCTACTTTGAGATGCTGAGGGTTTGTTTTTTTCCAAGAGCAAACAGGGTCTGACCCCTCCTGGGCACATCAAGATCCTGAGAAGTGCCGTGTCCTGCCCGCTGGAGGTGCGGACACAGCTGCCTTCCCCTGCCTGCTGCCCCTCGGACGGGCTCGTCCTTGGAGCTCCAGGTGCACCATCACCCACCAAGGTCTGGATGGGAGTCCCCAGAGCTTCAGGGCTGCCGTAGCTCTGGCCTGGTGCCATGGATGTGAAGGTAGCTCTGTTCCCTGCTACTCGTGTCCCTGAGTAGGTGAGGCTGTGCCCCAGGGGATTGCCAAGGTTCGGATCCTGTGCTTCTCCTGCCGGGGTGCCCTGGGGATGGGGGACAGCAGCACTCGCTGCACTCCCTTTGCCTTCCTCTGGCATTTCCCCATCCTGGCAGGGAGCTGAGGGGGCAGCCAGGCCCACTCTGGCCCAAGGCGAGAGGTGTTTGGAGCAGAGGACCCAGCCATTTCCTGTAAGGAGCCTGGGGGGAGTGGGGTGAGTTGTCTCTGCCAGGAGTGGGGAAGAAGAGCTTAGCTCGGGCTGCTGGGGGAGGCTGACAAGCTTGGGCTGCTTCCCGCAGGCTGCTCTGTCCCTTTGGCTGCTGCCTTTGAGCACCTTTTCCCCCTTGGGCTGGGGCAACAGTGTCACTGTAGCAGAGGTCGCTGGCAGAAGAGGATCGAGGCACCAAGGTGCCACCATCACTTACAGCACTGGCCCTTCTGTCCCCACAGGAGATTATCGACCTGACCTGTGAGGACACGAGCACAGACCCGGTGCTGTGGAGAAGCCCCCCCATCATCGACCTGACAGAGGACACATGTAGCCCTCCCCACACTACGGGCTGGGCTGACCCGGACCCTGCGCAGGTGCCTGCTGCCCCAGCAGCACGCATATCCCATCCCCAGCCCTGCTCCATCACAACACCAAAAATGGAGGCAACATCAGGGCCAAGCCCTGCCACACCCTCACACGATGCTACCGCAGAGCCTGGTGCCACCGCAGACATGGCAGAAAGCAAAGACAACTGGAGCTGCTTCTCTCCCACCTCCAGCCACCACAGCTCCTCCTGCAGCCCAGAGCAGAGCTGCAGCACTACCACTTTTAACAGTGACTTGGGCTCCCTGGCCAGCATGCAGCTGGACTCGGACCTGCTGTCCCTGTCCCCCTCCAGCCTGGACAGCAGCAGCAACTGCAGATCCAGCAGCCCGGAGGAAGAGACTCCCCAGGTTGCCCAGCAAAGGGAGAAGCCCCCGAAGCTGAGCCCTGCCCCTGTCATTCCCCCAACCCCAGTGAAGGCCCGAGGGCCTTTGCTGGGAGCAGGTGGCTTGACACCATGTGGAACAGTCCAGCAAGTGACCCCAGCCAGGACCAGGGCTGACAGCAAGGCCTGGCTGAAGAAACTGCACTATTTCAGAAGGAGCGGAGTCCAGCACCTCTTCCTCCAAGGTGTAGCACCCAACAGGGAAACACAGCAGGTAAAGAGGGTTCAGAGCAGGTACTGCTAAGCCTGGTCAGAGGCTGCTCAGAGCAGCCTCCGCAAGAGAGGATGGAGCAGGGGCTGCTCCTGCTTTGCTTCCCCTTTTCAGGGAAGCTTTACCAGGCAGTTGGGATCTCTGGTTAATGCAGTTCCCTTCACAGTGGGTCCCGCTTCACAGCTGGGTTCCTCTGTGTTGAGGAGAGACAGATTTCACCCATTGCCTTGCCTTGCACGCAGCGGAAACCTGACCTCATCCCCAGTGGGAAGCTGAGCATGGTGCGCACCACCATGGAGGAGAACTTCCTGGAGGGCACCTTGCATTTCCTGAGCGAGTTCGTCTCCCACCAGCACCATCCCCCCAAAGAAATCATCTCCCACCTGATCAGACAGATCCTATTGAACCCTCACCAAGGGGAGATCCTGAAGGACACCTACATGCTGCTGATGAAGATCCAAATGTACGTGGTTCCTTTTGCCACAAGTGCCCTGAGCCTGGCTAGGTGCTCCCAGGGGTCTGCTCAGCATAACGGTTATTTCCCATGGTCCTCTCCCATGGAAGAGGAAGCAATTTCCCTGGTAACCCAGGATGATCCTCCTGTTACCAGCACAGGCATACCCTGGGCTGTCTAAAGGTTGGTCAGGACCATTGCTGGCCCAGACAGCAGCCTCAAAAGCCTGAGTGGATGGAGGATGGGGTGTGTGAGAGGCAGCGGATGGTGAGACAAGAGGGAAGGCAGCTCCAGCTGTATCATGGGCATGCTTTAATCATTAGTAGCAAGCCCACATAGCACAGGGACAGCCTGTGGCACCAGGGCGTCCTCTGGGACAGAGGAATGTATTTGCCTTGCTCCTGAAAAGCAGATCTCATTCTTCTCTGCTGTGACATGGCAAAAACACCTTCCCTGGGCTGCAGCAGGGGCTATGGGCTGGAGCGGTTCCCCCACTGCCCTCAGGGTTTCCACAGAGAGGCACAATGTTTTGTGAGGCCACAGGTCCAGGAGTGCTGATGCTCTCCCTGGAATACAGCCCCAAAAAAATGAAGGTAGTTGGGAGGAGAAAGGGAGAGGGCAAAACTGGGGAGGAGGAAGCAGGGCAGGCCCCTGAGCTGGTGGGCTGCAGAAAGGCCAGGGGCTGCCATGCTTCCAGACAGTGGGCAGTTCAGCACAAACGGACAGTGCTGTCCTTGCAGGCTCCATCCAGCCAACACCGTCACAGTGGGATGGGACTGGACGCTGCTGAAATGCATCATGGAGGACCAGGTACTTGGCACCACGTGTGTCACATTGGGCAGGGATCATCCAGGGTGCAGTGCCCAAGGGTAAGCATTGCCTTGGTGCCTCACGGCTGTGCCCTACTGCAGAATGGGCCGGTCCAACATGCAGTTTTATTGCAGCCACTGAGGGCACCAAATGCCAGTTGGGTCTCCTGCTTTTATCCACAGTGCTCCCTAAGCTGCTGCGCAGCTACAGGCACGTTGTCTCACCTGAAGAAGACACAGCAACAAAGCCTCATTGCCCTAGTGCAATGGTAGAAACAGGTCCAGCTAAGCCCAGGGCATTGCCTGAGCCAGGCAGCCCCTGCTGGAGCTACTCCTCAGTCACATACATTGGCCTATTCTTGAGACAAATTCCCAGATGCTTCTTGCCCTGCAGCTTTGCTAGGCTCATACTCTCTTGATGTGCCCTCAGGAGAAACCCCCTGGCTGGCTCCTCTTCCTGCAGTACGTGGTACAGACCCTGGAGGATGACTTCCAGGAGAACCTGAGGTTGCGCCTGCTGCAGAAGTCAATTGCCAAGAAAGTGCTTTCATGTGACATGTGCTTCAACAATGTCAAGTAAGGGATGCCTCCTCCTCCCCTCTTCTCTATCCAGATGCTGAAAGACAGGGGCTTGGGGAACACTTGTTGAGACTCCAGATCAGACTTTCCAGGAAACAAGCTTGGGAGACAGAGGGAGGTGTAGAGGCCAAAAAACAGGACCAGAATTACAAAAGCAAACCACCAGAGATGATACAAGACACTTCTGGCCACAATCTAGCGGGCTTTCCCAGGGACAGGGTCCAATTTGCATTGCTTGAGATGGGATTGAGAAGGAGGCAGCCCTGTTGACAACTGCATAAATCTGCTGCTCAACAGAGCTAATCCCTACCCTGTCCAAGCAGATGAAGAATGCATACCACCAAATCAAGGCCTCTCCTTGATCTCCAAGCGGGTCTATAGGTTAGAATGCAGTAAACCAGCCCTGTCCCCGCTAACGTTCCTGTTGCTGTCACAGGGAGGTGGTCGAATGGTTGATCGCAGCAGTAACAGGACTTGGCTTCTCCCAGGCCCAGGAGCAACCAGAAGAAATTAGATCCTCTTCAGCAGAAGCAAGGACCAAAAGCTCATCTGCACCACAGCCGGCCAGCACTGACCAGGCAGGGGTGGCTCCACCAACTTTCTTTGCCCAGAGGTAAATCCTGAAGTCCTGGCTCCCTGCTGTCTGCACCTTGGGGCCCAAGTCAGGGAGAAGCCAGTTCAGGTCAGAGTAGCCATGCTGTACCTGAAGTTCTCCTTTGAGGTAGACACACGCTTGGTGAGCAAGAATTCCTCACCTGGTAGGAAACTGGCTGAGTGAGTGTCCTCCTCCTCCCTGGAGCATAAGGCTGGAGATCCTGGCCTGCTGCCAAGGCTGCCCTGTGCTACTCCACCAACACTCACTATGGCCACATTGAGGGCCCATCTTGGGGATTAGTTCTGCTTCCAAGAACATCAGATTCAAAAGCCACCAGGAGACACCAAACATAGCCTGCTGCCTTGTCCTGTGTCCCTCACTGCAAGGCACAGTGCTGCACCAGGTGCCATCTCCACTGCTTTACAAGCTGAGGGTCATGTCTCCTGGTGTTGACTCTCTCTAACCTAGGGTGATGCTCCTGCTCCAGCGGATGTTGTCCATCTCAGTGGAAGTGGACAAATCTCCCAACTGCAGCTCCTGTAAGATCGCAGATGTGATATTCCCGTTTATACTGAATATTCCTCTGAGGAGCCAAAGGTGAGACAACCATATGCAAGGCAGCATCTGCCTGTGTGAGCAATAGTCTTATTCCTGATTTACATCAAAGTCTGGATGGATAAGATACCCATAGGGTATAGAAAGACAAGGCTCACTTATGACGCAGCCATCAAATGCAGGGTTCTTGGACTGACAGATCCCATGGAGATAGAACATCACCAGCTGAATGCATCTCCCCAATTTGTGTGTTGCTGAGAAAAGCCAATTCTCCCACTTAGCTCTTAAAGTTGCAGGACTTCAAAACTGTAAAGATGGTCTGTAGAGCAGCACGGTCACATACTGACAAACTCATCACTGATTTCCAGGGACAATTGAGAAGCTCACTGCAAATAGGATGCAGTTCTTGCAGCTTTGTCTCGAAATGCTTTTGTTTGCTTCTCAAAGAAACGCAGTATCTGAAGCCAAAGCACAAGAGCCTGACTGGCTCTAGCATAGAAATGAGACCACAAGACCCACAGACATTTCAAACCCACGTTTGCCAGCCCCAACAGGCAGCCCTTTTGGACACTTTCAGCAGAACCCTGAGCACACAGTGGGTCCAGCCAAGCCAAACTGACTCTAAACAAGCTGTCCCTCCTCCCAGGACAGCTCTCCTAGATCCAGCTGGCTGCTGACCCCACGTCACACTTGCTTGGCTGTGCTCCCTGCAAGTCAGCAGGAATGGGTGACTGTGCACAGGCTGCTGGGCAGGGTGAAGTGAAGCAGCTAAACTTGCTTCACAGATGATACCAACCCCAAATTGCCACAGGTCAGACCTAACAATGTAAACGTGCCGGTGGCCAAGCTGCATAACAAATGTCTCCCTGTCGTATCTGGTGGTTTTCCAGCCAGTGCACTGCTGAGCAGCCCCTAGCACCAGATTGGCACAGGCAGGACAGCAGAAACATGCTAGAGCAGTTATCCCTGGTCAGGGTGTGCTGTCTCACTCAGAGTAAATCACTTTGTCTTCCAGGGAAGTTTTCTTAAACACCATGGAGAGTCACCTCCTGCGCTGTAAACTGCTAGAGCTACTGTTCCAGCATAGTTGTGATGTGCCCACAACCTTGCCCTTGTCTCTGGCCAAGATCCTGTACTTCCTGAGCCACTCCTCTGTGCTGCTGCAATACCAGGTATCCAGTCCAACCTCTTGCCTTTGCCTTATTTTCTTCCAAGAAAATCTCTTCTAATAAGCAAATACTGTCTCCTGTCATAGGATGAAACAGCAGCATGGCAAAGATGGGATGAGATGCTGCATTACTTGAGTTTGCTGCTGATGAGTTACCAAAATGTAATACTGGGTAAGCAGCCTGTTCTGGCCTCGATAAACACATCAAGAGGCTGCAGCAGAACAGCCAAAGTACCCTTCCCTCTTTTCTCATCACTCTTAAACTCAGGGCCACTGAGTCTTAGAAAGAAAACATGCCTCCATCCATGCTCATAACTATTCCCAGCAGTCAGAGCAAAGAAGTGATGTTGCACCAACCTGCTGTGCAAAGTTTAGCCCCTCAGAAATAGCCTACTCCCTAAAGGATCAGTCCTGGCACTGAGAAGTACTCGAGGGGGTTGCTTTGTACCCACTGTTGTCTCTAAGTTGCACAAAGAGCAGGTGGAGGAATAGAGTGGTTTAGGAGGAAAAGCATAAGTCAAAGGGATGGTAAAGCTTGGCACTTAGACTGGGCAGGGAGCACCACCCACAGTAGCTATGGAAGGACCAGTATTTCCAACCCCAGGAGAGCAGCACAGCCACAAGGCACTCCCTAACATTGTTTTACCAGAAAATCCTAAAAGTCCCTTCCCAATTTCACCTGCTTTAGCCCAGGGCTAAGGCTCTCACAGAGGAATGTGGAAGACCCCACTATCTCACATGCACAGAGTTTTATTCTCCCTGAAGCCCTAGATGGTCACTGATGTTAAGCTCTTGGGAAAGTCCTTTGTGGCTGGAAAGCTGTCCAGTCTCCTACTAGCCCAGCAGAAAAGGATGCTCCAAGCCCTGCCCCCTCCCCATTTTTTGGGCTCTCTTCAAGAGCAGAGTGAGCTCTAGGAGGGGACAGTACCTTCTTCCACTCATCTAGTCTTGTGCAGCAGCATCAAGGATAACCATGAGAGGACCAGCACAGTTCCCAACCACTCCTCACCACAGTGCTGCCAGCGGTGTGCTGCGACCTGGCCCTGAACAGGTCACCAGCCCACTGTATGTTGCCTCTCCCCACCAGCATTTCCTCTTGCAGAACACTTGCGGAGCTCACTCTATGAGCGGATGGACTTGATAATTCAGAAAGTCAAGCCCAAGCTCCAGGACAGCGATGATATCAGCCATCTGGACGTTCAACTGAATATAGAGGACTTCGTCAGGCGAATGCAGCATGTCCTGGGGCAGCCTTTTCCCCAGCAGGTCATGGAGAAGCTGTGCATGCTTCGGGAGTTGTTCCTCATTGTTACCGCTACCTGACAGAGACAGCCCCTGTGGCAGGGGCACAAATCGCTTCATGTTTCCTCTATAAAACCCCATCAAAATCCCATGCTGCAGTCACAAGTGTCATACATCTCATGGGTTCCTTTATACATTTCTTTGGAAAAATGTCTGGTTTACAGAGTCTCAGAATTTCCTTTCAAACCTGCCTAATTCTAGTTCTACAAGGAACTTTGTACACTTTAAAAAAAATTAATTATTTTTGTATTTGCTGAGACTCTTTTGTCTTGAGGCCAGCTCTGCCTAAAGGAAGTGCAGAGCTCTGTCAGCTGCACCTTGGGATAGCGTTAGGCAAACTCAGCTGTAAACTGACAGTAGTTTGCACAGAAAAAAAAAATAATAAAAAAAAACCCACCAAAATACTAGTTTAGTATTTAGGGAGAGGCGTTAATGTTTAAGAAAACAAGCAGGTGTGGGCTGCAGTGCGGGCATTCGCAAGCAGAGATCCCCAGGGGATGCTGGTTGGCCATCAGGAGAGGAACATTGCTGTTCAAGTACATCTACATGACCTTGCCCAAGGTGATCATCACATCAAGAGGGAGGGCTGGGTTGCAGCATCAGCTGAAAAGGCTGTGCCTCTTCCAGAGCACACTGAAGTGTCTGCAGTGCAGGCAAGCGTGCAGGGTATGATGAATATTCAATCTAAATAGACTGTCATCAACTCCAATCACAGCTGAAGTCAGAGTGCAATTAGGCATTTCTATAAAAGGTCTCCACAAGCAACAGAGGCTGGAAGTGGGAGGAAGATTCCTGTTGCTGCCCACCATCCCCTTATCTGCCCCTATGGTAGTTAACCCTTGGTGGGGTCCTATCGAGACCACCAGAGCCAAGAAGCATCCAGCAGCAGTCACAGCCAGGAATGGACTATCCCTGATGTTGGTGCTGCACACAGAGGATCTGATCCTTGCTGCCTAGGGAGACCTGCTCCAGCAGCCTGGCTTCAGCAAGCCCAGAACTGTCTGGAAGGGTCTGACCTGGGACTCACAGATTTGCTGCTTGTTCTTCAGGAAGCCCCTTCCCAACTGCCAGATATAAAACAAACCACTCATCTGCATGACATAGCCCTCCTAATCCAGGGATAAGCCATCCAGGGAAAAGTGAAGTAGTCTAGTTTGGGACCAGTAGCCAGAAGCATTCCCAGCAGTGCAAACTCCAAGTGCTCCCTGCTCTTCCTCACTCAGGTATATTTTCCAGCCAGGTCCTCTTAACTGGATTAGATTTCTATCATTAGACTAGAAAAGAAACTGCATCCCAGCAAGAGGTCCAGATTTTATGGGTGTTATTTTCTAATATGTTGGTCATACCCCCAAGAATGATGGGGTAAAATAAGAAAAGTAGAATGAAATTACCATACCAAGAGGTCATACTTCAAGGCAGCCTTCCCAAACTAAACCCTTGAAAAAATTTGCCTGTGTAACTAAGACCTGGAGCAGCAGCCCGTAGCAGAATGCCTGGGTGCTGCAGGTAAGTTCTGCTAACACTCTAGAAGAGCAGAGGAAACACCAGTGTTCACCTCACACATCCCCAGTCCAGGAGAACCATGTGGCCTATCAGCAGGACTTCAGCAGTTACAAGTGCCACAGCAGCAGCATTCAAACCAGAACTTTTGAGAGGATGGCAAAGCAGAGAGCACCACACCATGGCAACTGGGCACCTCCAGGCTTGGCTCCCACACCTATGCCCACCTCCACACAGCACACAAGCTGCAACAGAGGCACTCTCAGGAAAGTGAAGAATCACTATGATGAACAGCTCAAGACACAAGACTTCAGTTTAGTTTCATCTGCACAAGCACTGAGACAGGACTGAGTCTGGCTTTAAACCCAGTCTGTCAAAAAGGGATTTTACAGAGCAAACCTCTCACCCCATCACAAGTGCTGCCAGGGCCTTAGGAAGCAGGACCTTGACCCCCTGACTCACTGAACATTCCCACATTTCTTCCGCAGCCGCATTGCCAGGACTAACACACATCAAGGACTTCCATTCACAAGGATTTTATTATTTTGTAACAAACAATCATACACACTAGAGACATGAATACAGACAACAAATAAATTAATGTCAAACAACAGACTGATTGCCAAGGTGCAAATGAGCAGTGAGAGTGAGAACTGCTTGGCTGGGTGGGAGACTTAGAACACATCATTGGCAGTGCTGCTGAAGCTCGAGAGGAAGCAGAGCCACGAAGTGTGCTTCTTCAGAGAGGACAGCAGCTGGCCAAGTGAGCCAACCCTGCCTCACCCTCCGGGAGGAATGTTTGGTTTAAGAAGGCAGAAACCCCAGAGTTCAATGGTTACCTGCTGTTAACCAACCTCTGTGTAGTATCCCAGCAACAGAGAATCTTCCAATGCCAGATGCAAGGCTGCTGCTACCTCAACACTAGAGAAAGGCTGCCACTGTCTGAGGGAGCTCTGCCACAGTTATCAAGAGAGAGGACACCTGTTTGCCACAGGACAGGTGAAGAATACAGAGCAACACCACCTATAATGCCTGAAGGATTAGATGTGGAAGTTTCTTCCACTGTTCATGAAAGCAAGTGTTAGCTGTTCCCAGTAACTGGTTCCAACTTGGCCAACAATTGCATACAGCAGTATCAGAGCAGGGAGGGATGTTTAGCTTTGACCTGCCCTCAGCCCTGCCCAGCCCCACAAAATGCATTTAGTGATGACGAAACAAAAAGCCCTATTTAAGAAGTGCCCCTGGTGTCCAATACACTTCTACATGATTCATTTAAGATGCTAGAAAAGAAAATTATGATCAAGCAGCACCCAGAGTGCCAGAACATCAGAGAGTCTGTTATCTAGGAGAAAGCACGACAGCATTGTTTTGCAGAAAGGTGAGAGGATGATGACTTGGTTCAAGTCACACCAGCTCTGGTTACTTCCACTGGTTTGGAGGAACAGGAGGAGTTGAGAGAGAAGCAATTCCTTGTTACTGCCAAGCCCCCTTAGATTCTGCTCCCTGCCTTTCTATTAATAGATTCTTAAAATGATAACTTCTCCATTTTTCCTTTAAAAAAAAAAAAAAAAACAACAAAACGTACTTGGTGTTGAACTGTGAGGTCACACCAGATACTACAGGAGTGCCACGTTTTTAGAACTGACCTACCACATTCCCAGAGCAACTTCCTTCTGGCAGTTAATGGTCCAGTTTTCAGTCCTTGCTTGTTTCCATCATTTTCTGTATGGCATACACAGAACCACAGTCCTCCTGAGGCTACTTCAGCACTCAGACAAGAGAATCAGACCAGAGAGAGGTGGCCCACCCTGCCTGCACACCACACACAGTCCTGTCCCACATAACATAGTTCTTGGTTTCACCGTGGTGTGGTGTACTGGGAAGTACACCTAGTGCAGCTTAGCAGACCGAGCTGGTGCCGTGCAGCAGACAGGATGGTTGGTTGGCGTTGGTTTAGTACTAAATGCAGGTGTTTTTCCAAGGCTGGCTTTAGGAGGACAGTCACAACCATTTGATTTTCTGAGATGAAGAACTGGAAGGGAAACTTTCCTATTTTGCTGCAGCACAATGGGACAAGGGAAGCAGAGCCTACAACACCCTGTAGCCCGATAAAGACACCAGAAAATTCTTCCTAGAACCCAGTGGGTGTGAGCACATTCAGATCCCGAGGTTTGATATTATGGGAACGTGGAGATTGTTTCCTCCCTTCTATGACTGGAATGTCCATTTTGGGTGGTTTGAAGGTGACCGGATCCTCTGGCATCCTAGTAGCCTGAGCACGCATCAGCTCCATTGGGGATGGCTTCTGGGCACCCTTATAGGACTGGATGGTAAATCCTCCTGATGGAATTAAAAAAACAACAAAACAAAACAAAATCACAGCAAGTAAGAACCAGGAAAACTCATCAAGTCCTTTTTCCACTTCTGCCTGGAGTGAACTGTGTCACTGATGCCCAACACTGGAAAAAACACCCAGCAGTTTCACATGATCTAAAGCCTCTTCCACATCACTGGCTGGCACTTCCTGTTGTGGCTCCTGACAGCAGAGAGAGAGCTGTCACCTTCACACCCTGCCCTTCCACTGCAGCTCAGTGCAAGTTACTTCTCCTTCCAGATCCTTGGCATAGGTTTTACCTAACTGGATTTTAGGCACAGAAATAGCACACATTCAGAAGGTGGTCCTGGGAAGTAATACAGTGAGCAGGGTAAGGTTCCAGAAGCAGCTAGCAGTTTTGTTGTGTGACAGTTCTCCTGTAGCTCTTGTAGGGCAGATTTTTAGAGTACACACCTGGATCATTGATGGATTTCTGGATGGCTTTGGGTCCAAAAAAGCTCCATCTTTCAGATGGCAATCTGTCCCCACCAGCTTCCATGGCAAAGTCTGGGCCAGTGATAGCAGCAGAGGATCCCTGACTAAACCAGCCCCTAGGGAAAAATCATTGAGATGTAGAAAACAGGAGAATAAATACTTGAAGTGGCTCCTCTGTGCCAGAATCTTTATACGTAACTATAAGTGGCAATTTAAATGACTTTAATAGGTTTGTTACCATCCAGGACGAATATACATATGCTTAAGTTCCACAAGCTTTCAACATTTGGATCTACCAAACACAAATCCACAGCAGGTGCTGAATTTCACCCCTCAGACAGGCCCTCACTGGATAAGGGTTACCTGTGGCGGCTCCCACTTCAGCAGCCTGCAGGACACCAAAGGAGGCAGTGGTCTGCCAGTAGAATACCTGTTCTTATGCTTGGGAGAGGAGTGAGGAGTGCTGCTTGGAGTGGACTGCGTGGAAGAAGTCTGCCTGTCGTCTTTTGTCATCTCTCCACTCTGCATTTTTAGCTTCTGTTGGGAAAGGCAAGAGAAAAAAGCAACAGAGTTTAAATAGAAGACATAAGGAACAAATCCTGAGTTTTACTGTCAGAGCTGGACAATTTTATCTTGCAGATGATAAAGGATTCAAGTGTCACTTCACCCAAAGCTAAACCCAGTATCACAATACTTGCACATACCCCTTAAGCTTCTTTCCAGATCAGATATCAGCATTTTGGAAGTGTGCTACGCTCAAGTCACACGCTTCAGGCTAGAGGATGTAAAATATCACCTACAGACCACTGCAATTCAGAGTCCCTGCCCAGCAGCAACGCACTGCCTCAACACCAGCCTTTCCAGGAGGTTGCAGAGCCAGGTTACACATCAATTTGGGTACCTGGTAACAAGTCTAAATGCTGCAACAACCACAGCACTTTTCAGAGCAACAGAGTTTTCAGTCACACAAGTTCTCTAATGAAAGTGAGACCAGAACTGATACAGTAGGTACAAGGTCTAGAGTGCTAGACCTTAAGCAGTAACCCACATCCCACAGGATGGGAACACTGCTCTAGAACACCGAGATGAACTGCGTTTGAAGAATATGCCAGATCAGGAAATAAACAGGAACTGGGTGTATATTATTACAAGTCAGACGGTACAAACTGAACTTTGAAGAAGTCACTTGAAGGGCAGTTATTGTTCAAACACCAGTTATACAGGCACCTTCTCAGAACGTTTCCTGTGGCCATCCAAGCCACACTAATGCAATTCACCAACACTGTTACTGAAACTTTGACCTTGTGGGAGTACACTCGGAGTTCACGATTAAACTCCAGCTGCAAAATTACCGTGGGCAACTGAGCTCATCAGAAACAAGCGGATTCAAGACCTTTGTTTTTATTTCCAGTAAGAGGCAAG
The DNA here is from genome assembly GCA_013398155.1 of Pedionomus torquatus. Lineage (NCBI taxonomy): Eukaryota > Metazoa > Chordata > Aves > Charadriiformes > Pedionomidae > Pedionomus > Pedionomus torquatus. The sequence continues at coordinate 13,139 of VZRU01015339.1, forward strand.
TCCAATCTCATCTGTGAACTTCCACACCAGAAGTGCACAGTTTACAAGTTCCCAAGACAAACAGTTACAACTGCAGAGTTGTAACTGCAGTTACAGTCAACTGCAGAGCACCATTCAAAGGTACAGCAAGAAACTAGATTCTGGGTAGGGATCCCCCCACTTGGAAAGACAACTGGGATCATCCGACATGACTGTGGGATACAACAGATTTCAGGAAAAAAAAGTTTGCTTCAAAAGTCTAAAGGCAAATACTAACACTGAAATACAAGGTGGCAACTTTTTTATACAATGAGCAAAAAGCCTTCAAAGGAAGCAGTTTAAGAACAGTCCTAGGAACATGCTCCAGAAGTTATGTCACCAGTTAAGTGTTAAGCTGCGTCAAAACCTACACTGAGAAAGCCAATGCAAAAGAATCCTTACATGAACTGCCTCAGCCACTCGGTGGTACTTGGTCTCTTCAGTAGTGAGGCCTTTGTGGGGAGTGTAGCCGGCGTCCCTCAGCCCCGCCTGCTGCTCAAAGCGCTGAATGCTCTCCTGAGTCTGCTCTGGAACAGACAGGAGTACAGTCACACAGAAATTCCACCAAAAGCACTTTTAGAAAACAAAGGCAACTTAAGCAACCAAATGCAAGACCCTTTTTTCATCATTCATACCTAGATATTGTGATGACAGAGACAGCAAGATGAAACTCACCGATAAGATATTTCAACTTGAAAACTATCCTGAGTCATAGGGCTAAGGCAGATGAACAGTGATTTGTCTCCACATCACCACATGAATTATAAATGCAACACCTGTAATTAAACCCATCTCTCTCCAGAAGCTGCAGTCCTCATAACTTCCTAAATCCAGGAGACCCCAATAAGCCAGACATTTTAAGTTGCACTCTAGATTCAAGGGAGTTTTTTTTTTTGGCCAACAAAAAAATAAAATCTTCTGAAAGACTGCCCACACCAGCTAATCTGACAATCACAGTCTTGCAGAACAGGTGTTAAAGACTCCCAGTGGTTCCAGGTTGGGGAAGTCTGCTACTTCAGTCAAATACAGAGCCAGCTTCTAATACACAGGTATCAATTTCAGTTCTGAAGAACGGAAGCACTTCCTCTTCCCTGCATAAGTCACTCCCTAGTGAAATTGAGGAAAAAGTCAAAAGCAATTAGAGCACAAAAAGATTACTGGAAAATCTCAACATCTTCTCTAAAACAAGTAACACTTGCCATGTTAATGTTACTATTATTTGCAAGGATAGTGCACTGTGCATATGAGACAGAGGACCTTTGTCTGTTAATATCCAACTTGTGACTGAATGTTCTTCCTGGGAGGTGTGGGTTGGGGCTCCTGACTTGTTACTGCAGAAGAACATTTTTAGGCCATTATGGTTTTAACTAGATTAGCATTTTATCATTAGATTAGAACAGGAGCTGCTTTTTCCAGAAGAAAGTTCATACTCCTGGGCATTATTTTCCAATGTGTTGGCTATTTTTGATCCAAGACTGAAGTATGTACAAATGTATAGCTACTCCAAAATGCTGATCTGAAAATCAAAAAGTCTTTGGAAGCATTGCTTGGATGAAGCCCAGATCTCCACTACTAAAAGAGGCAGCAGGGACAGATTAACACATGAATAATTCCTCTTGTTGCAAATAGCATGTCTTCCCTGCAAACACAACTGACCCAGTATGATGTTAAAGCATTACGATCTATGAGGTTTGGGTTTTTTTAAAGTGTTACCATTAGCAAGACAGCTGCTGCTCTTAACCAATATAAATGCCAGCAAGTGCTCCATTAGCTCTCCACACCACTTTGGTTAATTTTAAAGCTTTACTTGTCATTCAGGAATATCAAGTTAATAAGCAAACAGAGTGGCAGCAGCTGCCTCCGCACTGCAGCAACAAGGTGGCATGGACTGCAGCGTCCTATCAGCAGGTAACACAGCCTGTACTCCCCCTTCACCTCCAGCACCTGGAAGCACAGAGGCAAGAAGTATGACCTATTCCCTACTCCTTTGCTTCCTTCTAGAAGCCAAACAAACCTCACACAGCTCAAGAGCAGAGCTGGTCCTAACCCACAAGCTCTGATAATCACCTTGAAGTATTACCAAGCCAGAGCATGCTCATGTGCCCACACCCCGTTAGCCACCACATCAGAGGTAAGAGTCCTTACTTGTCATGAGAGAGTTCATGATGACATGAGTGGCCTTGGCCTTCACCACAGGTACTTTATTCACACTTTCAGTGGACGATGAAGGAGTTATGACAGGTGCATTCATGTTGGCATCCCCTTCCTCAATCTGTGAGGAAGAAGCAGGGTACAGTTGAAGATGAGAATCTCTCAGCACCTTATCAGGATACATCTCTACTTAAATGAGACAAGGCCAAGCTGCTCTAGCAGCTAGCCTTCATCCCATGGAATGAACCTGTACACTGTTTGCACTACAGCCCAGGAACATTTAGAACCTTAAAATTCTTAGCAATGAACAAGCAGCTTGCATCAAACATTTGAAAATCTACCAGGCTTAGAGCCAACAAGTTGTTAGCTCTAAGTACAAAAAGGTGAACAAGGAAAGAAAACAGAACATACCCACTTCCATTCTCAGAGCAGCAAATTGGACTTCAAGGTCAATTGGGCAAGTGCACCCTTCCACAGACAGCTCAGAAACACAAACTATTTACAGAATGCCAGTCACACAGATTACAGCCTGGTACTTAGACCTTGTTTTCTCCCCACTCATCCCTTTTATCAGTTCCTTGCTCAGTGATCATAGCTCTATCACTGATCACAAGTCCCCGACAACAAAGAACCAGACAATGAATGCTGGAAAACAAGAAAACCAAAACCTGTGAACACACAGACTTCCTCCATCCTAACACAGGAGTTACTGTTGCCTGACTGTGGAGTTTGGTTTTTGTACCAAACCACAACTTTAGGTGTTGTTCCACAAAAAAAAATTAAAACAAAATGAGGCAAAAAGCAAAAGTTAAGCTCACAAGAATGCAGTTATTTACTTCTATTTAACAACAACATTTAAGTTCAGTTCAAACTCAGAAAACAGCCTCTAAATCTAAAAGAGCTGGTCCTGCACTCAAAGCGTGCCCATAGTCATTTCATAGAGCGGTCCAGGTTGAAGGGACCTTCAAAGATCGAGTCCAGTCCCACTGCTGCAGGCAGGGGCAGGGACATCTTTTGCTATATCGGGTTGCTCAAAGCCTCGTCCCACCTGACTCTGAACACTTCCAGGAACAGGGCATCCACAGCTTCTTTAGGCAACCTGTTCCAGCGCCTCACTGCTCTCAGAGCAAAGAACTTACGTTCAATCTAAACGTACCCTTTTTCTCTGGTTTCACTACACCTGCTCATAGCTTTATTTTTACCCATAAACGCCTCCCGTCACCAAGGAGACTCCACAACACGCCTCTTCCAACCACACTACAGCGTTCCCTCGAGGGACACGGGCAGCAAAGCCGCTCTCTTGTCCCCAGCTCCTCCCGGGGGCTCCCGCGGCCCGGCAGAACCCAGGCGTGCGGGAGCGGGCCGGCCCGGTGCGGTGCCGCGGCCAGGCCCGTACCTTCGAGAGCTCCTGGTACTTGCGCTCGGGGATGACCGGCTGCTTCCAGAGGACGCTGGCGCACAGGTCGGCGGGCGGCGGCGTCATGGGCGCCGT
>VZRU01015349.1:0-36826 GCA_013398155.1 Pedionomus torquatus
TCAAAAAAAAAATAGCCCTCTTCCCCTTCATCACAAGCACTGAACAGACCCAGTTTGCAAACCCCCGTTTATTGGGATAAGGGCTTGGTCCGCTGACCCAAGGCTGGTCCAGTCACGTAGGTCTGGTTTGGATGCACGCATCAAGCTTCACTTTCCTAGAGAACAGACCTCAGTGATGAATGCAAACAGCAGAGATTCTATGAAAATATAATTTCGCAGGTAGCATGTATGTTACAGAAACAAGTTACAAGTATTGGAATAGGAAAGTAAATAAACAGAAGTAAACAGATTCAAACTAGTGATAAATACCAGTCCTGGGTACAATATTAAGGGCACATCCTGGAATAAATCCACCCAAGTGAGTGTTAGAGCAGTGCTGGACTGATTTAAAAGCAACACCTGGCCAAAAGAAACATCTGGCCAACAGCTTTTACAGCCGACGCCTCCTATCCCTACACATAATATTCCTTCCCTCCTCCAGGCCCCTCTGTCAACCACACAACGGTAAGAAGCCTGAAGGCGGCTGCAGCATCAGTACAGAAATAAAGCCGGACCCAGAGCATGCATGGGACACCGCTGATCGGAGCAGCAGTCCTTCAGCGACAGCACAGCTGGAGTTGCGGTCTCAGAGGGGAGCCGCCTACAGGAACCCAGGAACAGGGAATCGCTGTAGGTTTTGTCTCAGGCGCGTCTTTTGTCCTAGTTTGCAGGAGGCCTTAGCACAGATGACAGGTACATGAGTGCCAGCCTCAAAAAAACAAGCCTTTTGTCCGGTCTTGCTCCTTCTCAAACAGCCCGTTGTTGCGTTTCCATACTGGGTTCTCCAGCAGCAGTAAGCCTATTAAATGTTACCATGAATTGATAACTGAATTAATCCAATTATTAACTGAATTAATTCAGTTAATTAACTGAATTGATCCAAGAACAGGCTGTCTCCTTTATCAGCTAATCAGCTATTTTCTTTGTGAAAAAACTTCATAGCTACAGGCAGGGCTGGCCTGAAGCCTTAGCCATGAGAAGCTCCGATCATCTTAACTGCTCCAAAACCCAACTGCTCATCTTTGAGTAGCAGAGAACCGGCAGAACAGACAGAACCAGCAACTATAGACTTTAAAAACTGTCTTAATTTTCTCCGTAAAATTCTTGCCTGGGTACATGGCTCTTGCTAAAATAAACTGAGTAAAGCCTGAGTGAAAGAAACACTTGAGAAAAAAATAGCAATTAATATCCAATTGATTTCAGTCTAACAGCCCCATGCTCTCTTTACCACTAGAGATCATGCAACAGAGAAACTATTTCCAGGGAGTATAAAAAACAAAAAAAACACAACACCTTTGTTTTTATTTTGGAAAAGACACGCATTCCCCCTCTGCAGCCCATTGATGAGCTTGTTTATTAATGAACTTTCCTATTGCTGTAAGGAGAAAGTCACCATAACAAGTTGTCCAGAACAGGAGCATGTTGTGTTATGCCAACGTGGGACAGAGCCACACAGGAGCACTGAGCTACTTCCTGGACAGTGAAGCAGAGAGAAAATAAATAGTATTGTTGCTGTCTATTGTATTTGGCAAAAATAGAAAACCCAGTAGGAACTAGTTGGATTTCCAGAGTAAAATAAAGTTACAAGCCCAGTGTTGTGTTAACAGGAAACAATACAAAACACTTCAGCATCCACTAGAAAAATGAGTAAACCACAGTATAATGCGTGCAGAAATATACAGAGAGCACTTGCACTAGTATAAAAATATCCACAGTCCTCAGACAAATGTAAACTGGTACAAAATCATTCCAAGAACAGGAACGTGTTTACAAAAGGACATGTTAATATAAAACAGTAAAACCAGGTTTGTCCTCTCCCAGCCTCATGCACGGCACAGAAACACAGGTAATCCACGGCAGGGCCACGTGTAGTGAAAATAAACAAAGCCTTTACTTGCCATTTGACCTTCTAAATTAACAGCATCTGCTGCACGTTGCAGCCAGGTCTCTGGAAGTGCAGCTGCCTGGGAGCAGAAGGGCAGAGGCAGGCAAGGCAACGCAGAAACAAACGAACAAGAAAAACCACCAGACCAAAAAGAACAACCCACCCTCAGGGATTTTTAAGGCTTGTTCTTTCCCAAGCAGTCATTTATTTCCTGATCCTTCAAGACACCCCAGAAGCAGACATACCAGGGAACTGGTGGTGTAATTCATAGGGTTTATCTTACTGGTGTGGATAAGTGTTTGGTGACCCTGGCAATGAGCAGACAGCAGCACGCACCAATGCTTGTGCACAAGAGGTGACAAGCGGCCTGTCTTGCTGGGAGAGGGCAGGAGAGCAGGGAAAGAGGCTCAACAAGGAGGAGGGGGGTTTAAGTACCTCAGGGAAGCAGCTGATTCCAGCTCCCCTGCAAATGAAATCCTTTAGCAAATAAGCAAGCACCAAGATCCCACAGTCCCCATGGCAACAAAGCAAATCCAGAGGGCCTCAGCTTTGGAGAGTAAGTGGGGAAAAAGCAGGGTTAGGAAATGGAAGCCTGAGTTTGGGAAAAAGGGAGCTTTGCCAAACTGGTGATCTCTGCTTTAGACAGGCATAAAACCTTCAGAAGACTGTCTTCCCTCCCCAGGTCAGAATTCTATACCGTCAGTCTGAGATGTCCAGAAAGTTCACTCTGCTCCTGCAGTACATGAAAGTCCAGGACCAGAGCTGGTCAAACCATTGGCTCACATAATCGAGTGGCTTCTGCTGACTCATGAAGGCAAAGCTTCACATTTTTGCCATCAGTACAGATTTACATAATACCATGTACAAGAAACCAGATTTGAAATGCCCAGATCACAGTCTGCAGCACATATTGCAGGAACGGAGAAGCAGGGGAAGTGAACAATGCATCGTTAAGGCCTTCAGTGTTTAGTTGACGGGAAAAAACAAGGTGTTTCTTTCCCACAGACCTGTCACTTCAGCCTCAGACCACTGTCTGCATTTGGCCGTGGAGAGTCAGACGCCAGGTGTCCATGCACACAACATGCACTACCCGTTGTTTGCAGAGAAGCCCTCTTTTTTTGGCAGCTTGGATTGGATCCCTTCCAGCACACATGCTTTTTGGTCATTCTTTGAGCTCAGCAACCAGTTACAGGTTTCCATAGCAACAAGACTTAAAAAGCTTGATTAATTCTCTCCGTGGTCTTCTTCCACCCAGGCCACAATCTTCCCCTCCCAACCAGGAATGATGTCATCATCATGGAATACCTACAAAAAACCAAACCAAAACACCACACAACAAAAAACACAAACAAAAAAGAGTCCAATCATGCCTGGAGTCCAGTCACTCTTCTGCACTGAGAGCAGCATAAGAGGCAGGCGTCAATTCAGAGATCCTAGCTCAGATGATTACACAGCCCAGAGAACACGCACCTCATTGATCATTCACACATCTGAGTAATCTTCTCAGGTTTTAGGTAAAAGACAGATTAGGTCCCTTCTTTAACCAGTAACCATCAAGATTGTTATTGTCATGGTTTTGACAGGAAGTGTAAAATAAATACAGGGAACGTGCCTTTTCCAATTCAGACTACAATCGCCAGTTGTTTCTGCAGAACGGTACCCAGTCAGCTGTTCCCAGAGATGGTAACCCTTTGCACTTGCCTTCATTAATTTGTGAAACAGGAACTATCCCAGTAGTTCCCAGGTATCCCAATAACCTTTAATGAATCCAATCCACACCTACACCAGCCTGAGCATCAACAGGGCTGCAATGCAGTACGCAAAGAAAAAGATGCTGCAAACACAGTTATCCCTGAGAAACCTTTAGAAGAAAGCAGGAGGATGTTTTTGAATAAACCACGTTTGCCTGAAGTATATCTCATTGCAACAGATTTTATAAAGCCACTTGAAGGGCTAGAAGTGTGTTCTGGGGCTTTGCCTCGTGCTCCCTGAGCAATGCTGTGCCGCAGACTGTCCGTGCCAAGTAGACAGCTCTTTGCTGATGAGCCTCTGCGCCCTCCAAGGCAATCACAGTCACATTGATGTAATTGCTCACAATGGGAATGAATACGTTCCATTTTAGGACCTTACAAGAGAACCTTAATCTACAGTTGTGAAAATAGACAGTCTGTTCAGGGTCGAGTTCAAAGATTTCATTACTTTGGAAGCAGGGTGACCATAGTCACCAGGGTTGTGTGGTAACACTGAACTAAAATTAGCCGATAGCTAAATTCCACATTTACCTCCTCTTTGACTGTGCCAAACTCTGGATCCAGGGCTTTGAAGTGGTACCGGTGGGTTCCTTCACGGTCAATAGCTACCTTAAAATCCTTCAGGGTCACTTCCCCTAACCTGCAAGGGAAGAGTTTGACACTATACCATGATACAGCATTACCACATTTAGCTCAAGTGTTACTGCATGGGAGGCAGAGCCACAGCACAGGTCTAGCCAGGCACGTGGCACCCTGGCTGCAGGGATGGGAAGAGTGTGCCCCTCCAGAAATGCACCCGTCAACCCCAAGGTCCTTTTTCAGCAGAAGAATTGCCTCCTGATCTAAGAACCATCTCAAAACAGCCTTCTTTACTTTCCCTTTTGCATTGGCAACAGTAGTTGCTTAGGCAGCAGCATCCTGCACTACATGCCACAATAGAGCCCCTTGGTTGCTTTCTCTTGCAAGTTAATAAAAGAGGCAAATCTCTTACGGCTCTAAAACAAACACATCAGCTAATAAACTGCTTTAGGCAGTGATATAAAATCCAACACCCAAGTTAACGCAAACCAGGGCTAGTGGTAACCATACCCAGAAGAAATCAGACTAATGCTTTACGAAAACAAGCACCATCTACATCTAGGTCAGCAAGGCAAAGGCAGACCTCACCTCTTTGGTATGTTGACCATGAAAGGTGTAAGGGAGCGGTCAGTGAAGTACAACACTTTGGTGCAGGCACTGGTGCTCATCACGGGTGTGCTGTGAGAATGAGGCAGTTCTGCAAAGAGAGCACAATCATCAGGGAACAGCACGTCTGCTGCCACAACAGGAGACAGAAGGGATGGTCTCAGCAAGTTTGCCATCCCAGCAGAGAACGGATGATGGGAAGAGATTCTTAGGAGGGTGGCTAATCATCCCTTTTGGGTAGGGCCAGGTATTCCCCTGCTTACTGGAAAACTTTCAGTTTTAAGGTAGTGTCACCGTTCAGCTGTGTTATTAGCATGGATTTGCCTAGCACTGTCCCATCCACAGAAGGGCTTGCTGTCACTATCTACTCCACACTCTATTCACAGACAGGAAAACCTTTCTGGAAGAGAAAAAAAAAAATAGAACAGTATGCCATCTGACTGCTGCACTGTCACTTGTCTTCTCTTGCAGATGGATAAGGCAGGATGAAGTGACTGATCATCATTAAGGCAAAAGGTTGTCTGTCTCGCCCCATCTTCCCATTCTAGTCGGCCAGGATGGGTGTTTGTGCGTGGAGTTCTCTTGCTTATTTGTGTTTCTCTCTGGCTACTGCTTTGCTTCCTGCTTCCCTGCAACATGTTGTGCCAAAGGCAGAAGCAGAAGGTGAGAAACTGAGAGATTCTACAGTTTTAAGATTTCTAGCATGCAGAAAACACTATAGATACCCATTCAAAGGCTCTCTAATTTAACAAGTCTCCAGAGCCACCACTTGGAGCTCTTTACACCCAAAGCATTCTACATTTGCTGCTGCACAAAATGTTCCTGATGCAGTGGAGGGGGATGCAGTCTCCAAAAGAGGAGGGAGAACACAGCAAATCCTCCCCACAACTTCAGCCTTCTGAGTTCCTCTCCTACTTTCCTCTGCATCCTGTACCTCCAGGCTACCGTGCTACCCTAGTCTCCTTCACCTTTATAGACTTTCTAGGTGGCGTTTACAGACAACACTGGGAAAAAAAACCCAACAAAACAGCCTTTGTTATTAAAAGTGAAGATAGAGCTGCTGCAGCTGGAGTCAGGAAACATGGTCTCAGAAAGGGCTGTGCTGTTACAGATGTATGTGAATGGAGATAGACACTGAGGGGGGAAAAAAAGAGGCAACTGTACGGTTACCTGTGCCCACTAGATGGTGCGAGCCAGCAGGAAAGCTGTAATAACATCGCGTTTCCCACGCATCCCTGCAGTAGTTTTTTGTCGTAGTTATTTATACAGCAGTACTACCGAAATGGCCCAGACAGACTCCCACTGTGACGGTGCTTTACAAACAAGACGCCGTAGATTGTCTCTGCCCCTTTTCCTTTACAGCGAGATCTAATCTGTACAGAAAATGACTAGAGGGAGGAAAGCTAGCTCTGGTAAAGGGAATAAGAAGCTGGAGGTGGCAGATTCCCAAGGGGATGCTATGCCCTGGACTCTGGCCAGGAAACCTGAGCAATGAATTTTGCAGCAGGAGGGCAGGAGCTGAAAGGCACTTACTGAATTTGGGAGGCCAGGAGTCTCTACACTCATTTGTTGCTCTGCTTGCCGGTGATTTCCCCTGGATCTAGGGTGCAAAGCCAAAACAATGAGAATAGTTTCACTTCCCAGATGGAGATCTCATTGCTGCTTAGATCTAAGTTGTGTGTGAGGGGTAGAGGTAAGAGCCAAGTGCCCTACGACATCTTTACCCTTCTCTCTTGCTTCTTCTGCGTTTCCATGCGGTACAGCCGTTCCATCAGGCTGGAGATGCCCTGCTCCAGGCTGTCAATGGTGTGGTGCTGCGGATCGTGGCCACTGAAACTGTTCCTGAGGCTCCGAAGGGCATCACGAACCAGCTGCAAGTCATTTGTCTGCCCAAGAGACCACAAGTCAGTCAGACTAACTCCAGGCTACTTTCTTCCCATCTAAAGCCACAGCTCTTAGAAAGAGGAAATCTCTCTTAACAAGATAAGAGCTTCCAGGATAGCTGGAGCCCTCATCTGCATCTGGCTGGGAAAATATCCCTTAGGTGCACTTACGCCTCGGTGGGCCACGGGAGCAACTCCTTTTCCTGTTGTCTGGAGGAAGCCGTTGCTCTGAGCGCTATGACCACTGTAAGCCATCACCTGTTGAGGGAAAAGTGTGTGCATCACTAGGAATGTAGTGTTAGACCCTGCCCAAAGACCCCATTTTGCAAACTTCACGGTGATGAGAGGTCATCAAGGCTTTCCACACCAGTGACATAACTCCCATCTTCTGCCATGCCAATACACTCCGTAAGGACTGTGCAGGCAGACCCCAGGGCACAAAAAGGGTTTCCTCACATACAGGTGGAGAAAGAGGTAGAGATAGGAAGGGGCTTGCTGCTATGTCACAGAGGGCTCTCTGCAAGCTCTGGTGAGTACAATCAGTGTTCAGTTGGCACTGTACAGGGACAGATTGGGGCTGGCACTCTTTCCACTAAGACAACTTCAAGTGCTCAATACCAGGGTTAACAGGAAAAGGAGAAGCTAAGCCCTGGTCTAACATTAGCCAGTGTCAGAGGTGAAGCTAGAAGCCAAGAGTCTCTGGCTTCCACTCACTCCTGTTTCATCCCTTAGGATTTTGACACAACCAGCTATGTGAGAGTGCTCACTGCTGAGAGCTTTGGTAAGCTGGATGCTTTGTGGAGTCTGGCTGCCTTGGTTAGGGCACTGACACTGAGACTGCAGAGCCAGGCTTTCCTGGGATGAAGTGGATGATTTCTGGAGATAGGTAACTAGAGTGTGCTGGTCAGGAACATCACTCCAACCAGGCTTCCCATACCTCTTCAGCTTCTCTCTTCATGCAGTGAGCTAGCAGGGCCTCTTTGTGCTCCAGCTCCCGCTCCAAATCCACCTGTGAGGAGAGTAGAAGAGTCAGCTTAAACTGAGCTACCAAGTGAGTGCCAGCTCTCAGGGCATCAGTGCAGCCCACCTGCTCCATACCTGCTGGTAGCTGGCTTCAGAAAGCTGCCTAAGCATTTCATCCAGTTTGGTTTGATGCTGTTGTAAATGCCGATCCTTCTGGCCCAGTTCTTTCTACAACACAGTAATCAAAAGAATCAACTGGATAATAAGGCTCACAAATAATCTTCCCATGGCAGGGAAAATTATGTTGTCTGTCAGGATCAGGTTCCTCTACAGGCTGGCTTACACAATGTGTATACTTCTAGCTAGATGTTAGAACTGAATGGAAAACCTTTTTTAAAATAAAAAAAATAAAAGAATCAGTAAGGTTGTTGTTGCCTGGAGTCCCCTTGTGCAGCAAAGACCTGATATTGAGGGCCAGACAACTGTCCTAGAGAAAACAGATACCTGAGGGACCAGTGAACAGTTTGGTGACCCAACCTAACCTGACAGGCTTCTGCCTAAGTGTTAGATACCCAGCAAGCCATCACCAAAAAAAAACCCATAGTAACGTATCTACTATAAAAAGCTGTGGGCAGAATACAAGGAACATCTGATCCCTCCATCTCATTACAAACATCCACAGCTATTGCAACAACTGAAAACTCCACAGCGTTACCCCCGGAGGTGACTGAGTGTCAGCAAGACAGCAGTCACATTCACAGCACTGAAGAACCACCCGACGCTGCCCCCAGCAAAGTCTCCAGTGAAGAGAGGTTCCATTACTTTGTATTCTGCCAGTAGCCGGTTTCTCTCTTCAACTTTCCTCTGAAGGTCAACCTGCAGAAATAACACACAGGTGTGAAGCAGGTATTCCTGGAGAGTTACGACAATCTCTTTTCCCCTTATTTGGTCTCGGGTCTCCCTTTAGCAGAGTTTAAGGGAACTGATGTCTAAGGATGGCAGGACAGTTCCCTTCCTTGCCCTTCTCTCTCCAGAGAGACATTGTACACAGCAGCTCTACCTGTCAAAGTGCCACTTACTAATCCAGAGAGCAAAATGAGGAGGAAGGGAAGAATGCAACTATACTGAAAATATCATGAAAAGCCCCTCCCTGTTTCAAGTTAAGGTCTTGCAAGGACAGGAAGTGGGACTGAAGAACCAGAAACTCCAGCAAGTCTCACAGCTGCCTAGTAGACTGTGCAGATTTTACTATGCAGAGACTCTGACTGGTCATTCACTATCCCGTAACCCCAAGAACTATGCTGCAACCACCAGCTCTACCCTGCAGCTGCTGGAGCTCCCAGGGCTACCAACCTCCTTCTAAACTAATCTAACCCTCAGCATCAGTGACTTACATTCTGGTTGTGCAATTCCTCCTTGTCCATGTTTGCTCTCAGCAGTTCCTGCTTTAGCTGAAGAACTGAAGCATCCTGTTGAATCAACCTTTGCTGTAAAGCATCCTAGGAAAAGACAGTATCTGTAGGAAGGTGCAAGACAGAGGCAGATACCCTTCCCAGGGAAGTGAATGACCTAGACCCAGTGTCCATAACAGTGGGGACACTCACAGGGCAGAAGTGTTCCCAAAGGCCCAAAGCAGCAGGAAGTCTATAGACATCTGCCCGATGGGCTCTCATTGTCTCCTGTCTTTTTTTTTTTAACCCAAAAGTGATTTCCCTGCCAACATTCCAGCCCTCTGGGCCACAGGGATTTCTGTGCCTCTACCTGAACTTCTTGCTCCAGAAGCAGCCTGACAATTTGCTCTTATGGAAGAAAAATAGCAGTGTCTTTGGAGGGTCTTTTCAGTGGCCTATGGCTAGTCTCTCCAGTCATGCAGTCACAGCATTCAGAGGGTTGAAAGAGGCCAACAGCAGCCAAGGACTCAAGGAAACTTAAGCTCTCAGTGTGACCTAGTTGTGCAATGAAATCCTGAAGAGGCCAAAGTCAGGACTAATTCCACACCTTTCACTCAGTGTTACCCAGCAGTCGAATGCTCCACAGCTACTGCTGTTTGCTTCCTTCTCGGGAGCCCAAGAGCCAGCTCTAAAAATCTGGTCAGGAGCAGATTATTAATGTTTAGAACTCCAGAGGAAGAAACTGAGCAAATGGGAGCCAAAGTTGTAAAAAATGCTGCAACTGAAGAGGACGAATGTACCCCTGTGCTTTTTCCTCCGCTCTCAAGAATGAGTTCACTGGGCCAATCCTACTATGCAAATCCCAGGATGGAGCAGGGGGCAAGGGGAAGAAGAGCCATGAGAACCGAGCAGGCATCCTATGCCTTCTATTTTGTTTAGAGGAAACAGACAAAACAACAATCCTACAGACAGAAACAGAACCCAGGAGACCTAACTCCTTGTGTTTGCCTTAACTGCAGTCTCTCCCCAGAGCCAGAAACAGACCATAGGATCCCCCACCTTTAAGTCAGCTAAAACAAGTCCTGCACAATCCGAGATTCCTCAGAGGTATACGGTTGCTGCTGGCCCCACTCATGGGATGCAGCAGTCTAAAGCTTTAATATTTATGTGATGAAGTGCCCCCTTCCTTACCTTTATTCCCTGTAGGTTTCGAGCTTCTTGTTTGTATTTCAATAACTCCTTCTGTAAATGCAACACAATTTGATTAAATGTTATCTGGTCACTGCTTCAGAATCAAGCAAAGTCAGTTTTCTATGTCCCCAGACACCTGCTTCAGAAGGAAGCACATCCCACCCTTTCCCCCACAGATCAAAGAGCATGTCAGACCCTGGGCCATTTTAATGAGTTACAAACATGACAAACAGTTCAGCAGCTTCTTAAGCCTATGCTATTAAAGCCACAAGATTGAAAAAAAAAGTTGCCTAGTCCCCCAAATCTGTCCTTCAGGGCAACGTCAAATACTTCTCTCCCAGCACCAGGACTGGTCCCAGAGCCAGCATCAGCAGAAAACTGAACTAAGTCAGACTTGACAGGGCAGGTTCTTCTTAGCTCCATTTATTTCCTACTTGAAAGATTGTTTGTATTCAGACATGGCTAGAAACTTAGGAGCTGTCCTGGATAAGATTTTGAGAAGCCAGTACAGCCTGGATCTCTCCAGCTTCAAGAGTGTGCAGGAAAAAATCCAAATATTTATTTCAGGACTCATTTAAATTCCAGTAACATTTCCCCTCACCGCCAATCAAGTAAGACAGAGTCTGCAAAGATCTCTTGAGTCAAAACCTCTTTCCCTTTCCTCTATCCCCCTCTAACCTTTAGGTCTTGATTTTCTTCCACACTCTGGTCCAGGCGACTTCGGATTATGATCTGAATGTGAAAAATCATCATTATTATTGTGCAAGACACGTGCCTGTGGCAAAACAGTGCCAAGGACAGCTTGATCAGAGAACTGTAGATACAACAATGTGCTCACCAGCTGCTCTTCAGGGCAGGCTCCACGTTCACAGAGTTCAAAGGATCCTTCCTGCTCATCCTCAGGTAGAGATCCATTGAGCAACAACGCCTGGAAAGATGAGAGGAAAATATGTCCTTTTCAGGGGTTTCAAAGGAAGACAGTTTAGCTGCAGCTCTGGCTAACAGTCATTCATATCAACAGTTTAAGTTTCATTTTTCATTTCTGCTGACTTATTCACCTCAAAAATGAGTAGAATTCTTCAGGAACGAGCAAGAAAATGTATCCCCTGAAGCAGCTCTCCCAGAGATATCTGTCCGCCGATAACTCTTCCACACAGAAAGACAGCAAACAAGAACTACTGAGATTTTCAGGGAGTGAAGTCTGTCCCAGGCCCCAGACTAAGGGGAGCCTTCACTACAGTAACAGATTCCACATCTAAAGCAGAGGCTAAACCAGGTACACATTGTAATGCTTCTCTTCTGGAATGAGACTAAAGTGTTCCTTGCTGAAAGAAGTCATTCCCCTCACTACACATCTACAAAAGACTTTAGAAACAGGATGTTCAGGGAAGTCTAATTTCATCCTACACTAGACAAGATCAAGGTACATTCAGAACTGTTGTCCACATGAGGGAAGAGCCCCCACCCACACAGACAGTGAAAACCTGAAGCTATGCTCTGTGCTTGGGGAAGGCACAGAGAACACAGTATTAACTCCTTCAGCGGCTCCAGGGCAGCTCAGATGTGTGCAGAAAGCTGTCAGAATTTCCACAGTAGGCAATCCAGCCTGAAGGAGAGGAAAAGCATGCAGTGCAGGCAGCGGAACTAGCAGGACCAGGCCAGATCTCCAGCAGGGTATACCATACTACTTCTCAAGCTGATGGTTTTTCACACTGACCTTTCTGTCTGACTTCCAGAACTACGGGCACTCAGTATGTGCCAGGATGTTGCACATCTGGATGCATTGTAAAGAGTTATGTCTCTTTCAGTTAGCTTTCTAGTTTATTCCTCTTTAAACTCCATAGCTAAAAGCAAAATATCCCATTTGCACTAATAGCCCAGTTTGGCCCCAAAAGGCTTCAAGACTGACTTCTGCCTGCTGATTGAATCTTCCAGCAAAAACCAGCAACTGCTGCAAATAGAAATCTGTATTCAGTTAATACAAGAGCTCTCTGGAAAACTCTTTTCTGAGTGCATCCCAAATTCCTTCCAGCAGGAATCACACAGAAAACCACCATGGTTTTAGCCCCTTATGGAATATATGTGTATTAGTCCCTGGCAATTTCAAGCTCCCGTGAACTGGAAGCTCTTAAATATTGAGCAAAAGGGGGGGAAAATCAATTAATCAAATCCAATTTCTTGGCTAGCAGTATCAGCTGCCTCTTCCTACTTCCAGGAAAAGAGAGGAAAGCAATGCCAGCTGCTCCCCCTCACTCCTGACACACGGGGCCAGGGCTAGAGGCACGGGACATGCCAGTCCCTCAAGCGCTCTCTCCCTGCTCCTAGCGGGCACAGAATGCAACAGGATTTTACCAGTGAACCAAACCTTTTTTTTCTTTTTTCTTTCTTTTGAGTCTTTTGTTTCCTGTCCATTGTCCACAGGGAAAGTGCCTGCCGTCCCACACCCCGCCCTCCCCTCCCCTCCGGCTGCCTATGCTTCTCACACAATCTCCGCTTTGTTTACTGGCACATAAATATTTACAATTCAAAGCCAGCATGGTTCCCAGCACAAACAGAAAGGAATATTCCTGAGAGAGTTCAGGGTCTTTACCATATGGATCAGGAGCTCTACTAAGCATGCAGAGTCCAACACACCGGGCTGAGGGTCATTTGGTCAGAGTGGGACAGGAACAGGCAGCGAGGGAAAGGTTCTGCAAATAAAGACTTGCGTAGAGAACGGGCTGTAGTCCAGCCTAGCTCACTGAAATTCAGACTGATGCAAGTCTGCATGACCCCGATCAGCTCGGTGAATCTTGATTGATTTCCTGACATTCCTTGTCTCTCTGCATTACTTCTGACCATGAATCACAGAAATACTGCTATATTCTCTCAAGCCGCCAACAAAACCAGTGGGCTGCCGAGTGTCCCGGTGAAGAAGAGGAGTCCCAGCCCCAACACGTGGGAAAACGTTGCTGCATCTTTATCACTTTGCACAGCAACGCTGTGCTTTGCAGAGTGACAGCACGTACAGGAGCGAGCATAGCACCACAGGATAAAAGACCAAGCCAACGAACCCAGGCAGGATCTGAGCTCCAACCAAAACACAACACAGACATAATCACCTTCTAAACACAGGGTTGTTTTAGATTCTCCGCAGTGGTTCAATTCTTACCTGCATTCAGGGTGCCTTTTGCCCTCTCACAGTCCACTTAAATTATTATTAGTGAATACCACTGATCTTCAGTCATTACAGCAACATAATCTTCCCCTCTCTCTCTCTCCATACCTCCTCTCCCTCCCTACTGTACAAGAGCCTCAAATCACGTCAACACCAAGTTTTTGGAGAAGTCTGAGCTAAGAAAAAAAATAATAAATAAAAGGTTGTGTCCAAATTGCACAGGATAATTTTAAAGTCCTTCCTCTGAAATTCTGGTAAATATACTGGGGCTTTTCCTCCTTCTCCAGGCTTAGCTAAGCATACTACACAGCGATGGGGAACAGGCATACTCTGCCCCAAGCAAGACTGTGGCTGGATCCAGCTGCCTTTTAAATGGTATCTGGAACATTGGAAAGGATGGTTTTGGCATTCTTCATTCTGAAGAAGGTGACCAGCACCAAATCACAATGCAGGAGCCAAAAGAGCCTAAACACTGCAAGAAAGGAAGATGTCAGAATGCTTAATCAGTAGCATCCAGTTGCTGGATAAGATCTCCACTGGCTGCAGATAACATACACCAATACACACAATCAGAAATAATCGTCCATCCCTGAAGGGACTCATCCCACAGGGTGACACGGGGAAGAGCCACTGTCCCTATTTAACCACGGTGACTCAAGAGACCAATGGACTGCACAATCCCCCCAAAAGACATCCTTAGATGAGGACCCTTATTCAAACATCTGAGTTCCAGGCCAGTGTCTCGATTGCAAGATAACCTGTTTTCCAGCTCCAGCTGGTAAGAAAAATGCATGTAGAAGGGGATGTGGGCCAATTATTACCTGCAGACCTGAAATCATCTTCTTCGCTTCCTCCATTTCTTTTTCCAAATGGTCCTGTTGTTCCAAAAGCTGCTCTTCCCATGAGCTCCCCAAATACGACCCAGGGTTCTCTGCTTGCCACTCAGGCTGCAAATGAGATTCTGTCCCTTCTGGAAAACAGAGCAGCCGAATGTGGTCATGACAGAGAGAGGAGTCCGGAAAGAACTTGCACCACACAATTGCCTGTTCTTCACACTAGCTATCACTAACAAACCGATAGGCCTTCTAGCCAGTATCAAGGAAGTTGCTACAGCTGTAATATCTTGTCCAATCTCAAGGATTTACACCTCCTTCTCTGTGCAAAGAAAGCTTTCCTGCACATATATATATAAAAGATAAGCATCCTTCTCCATTAATTTTGCTGCATCTGATTCCTGGAGATTTCAGGGCACATCACAGGGAACAACGTGCTGCACCATGTGAGGTAGAAAATACCTGCAGAGAGAAAAGCAACCCCACAACCTGAAGAGCACACCTTAGCGAGAACTGTAAAGCATTATCTGCAAGGTACCTGTTTTAGTTTCTGTTTCTTCAGTGTGGATGATTACAAGCCTTTCCTTCTCCTCTGACGGGGCTACAGTGGATTCACTCTTTGCACTATGGATAGGACTGGATGATGTCAGACTGCAGAGGAAAGGAGAACAGTTACTTCTACTGTGCTGATCAGCATCACCCTTGTCTAAGGTAAAAGTCAATATGCAGGCAGGCTTGTTGAAACTAACAATTATCTGCACACTAGAGAAGCCCTTAACAAACCAAAGCGGGCACGTAACTTTTCCATCATTATATCAGTGTCATTCATAGCAGGCTAACAAATAAGTAGCACTTATTTGCATCTTTAATTTTCCTTAACAGAATGCAAGTCTGAGATTACTGAAGGCCTGCTCAGAAACAGAGTGTGGTTTTACATGCATGTCTGTGAATCCTCTGGCAGCAATCTATTGCAAGCCTTACGTTCATGCTGCAAGCTGAACAAAAAGCCACTCTGGCTTGCTTCATCTCTTGCTCTGGCTTTCCACAAACTTGAATTTCAAAAGGCGCAATACTTTTGAAAATCAGATACCACTCACTCATGTTCTTAGGTGAAAAGTTCTTGAAAATATACACATATTTTAACTGGAGCCACCTCAGCTGACAGCGAAGCTCAAGCAATCTTTTTTCAGAAATTCTTCCTAAATACATCACCCAGACAACATGAAAAGGTGGCTGAAGCTCACTGACCCATTCAGTGTACCTCTAAAGTCACAGGAACTAATCCTTGCAAGTGTGAGCAGGAGTTAATTTTTCATTCTCCCCAACACAGAAACAAAGGACTGAGAATAAAAAGAAAACAGTGTGGAAATAATATAATAGGTTTAGAAAAATAAAAGGCTTGTCTTTTGCATCTTCCCACACTGCCGCTACTTATACCACAGCTCTCACAAAATCAGAAAAGCCTTGCAATAGAGATGGAAATGACTTACTTGCCAGCAGCTCGCTCTGGTCCACTCCCACAGCCAGTGCTGGCCTACTTCTCATTTCCATTACAGACCTTCAAGCTGTCTAGTCTTAATGGTCCAGACTAAATAGCCTTTCGCTATGTTAATGGAAAAGACCAACCAACTAAGTGAAAGAATAACCATGTTCCAATGGGGATCTTTAACAGCTACAGTACCTGTTCTTTCCTGCTCAGACAGGCTAACCATGACTGCTAAAGGGGTCCAGGCCACCTGGCTTTGCTCACAGATTCACATTGAGGAAGGCTAATTCCATTACAGCAGTCCCTGATGAGGTATATTTTGTATACAACATTTGAAAACAGCTCCCTCCTGCTTGTTGCTGAGTGGGTGCATGAAATTAAGATAATGGTTTGGGAGCTCAGAGAGTACTATTGTGTATGCATGATATAGTAAGGGTCAGAAGAAAAGGTGAAGCTTTCAAACGGCACAGGTAGAAACAGGGAGACCAGCCGAGCTCCGGAGGGATTTTACTTTCTTCTAGGGACAGAACTTGATCTTCCCTCTGCATATTCTCAGCTGATACTCTGACTGTGCCATCATCCTGATAAGGCCACCGAGAAGTGCATTGCTGGTTCTTATCCGTGCAAAAGATGAAAGAACTAGAGCTGTCCTAGAAAAACAGTATTAGCAAGTGTTGGCTGAGAAGATGGTGAAACTGAGGGATAGACAACAGCAGGGAACTAGAAAGAAAAAATGTGAGCAGGACAGGGGATACAGAGCCTGGAAATAACATTCTTCTCTTCCAAAGTCTGCTCCTCTCAGCACTGGATCCACAGTCCAAAGCAAATACAAGCAGGGGGTGGGGTTAAGTGGTCAATATGTGTCTCCACAGTATAGAGAATTTTACAGATAATTTCTTAGGCATTCCTATGTCCACAGTCCCCTTTCCCAGGCAGCTTCCCTACTAAGGCCAGCGGGTTCACAGGGCATCAGTGACAACTTCTCAAGCCATGTCAAAAAGTGTAAGAGCCACTGAGATGCACTCAGGTGAAGCAGCACAGGTCAGGTTGCCTCGTACACGAATGCCATCAAGTTAACGTTAGAAACATTTCTAAGCTTTTTCTGTCAGTCACTAAACCCATTCAAGTATGAAATATCAACCAATGTAATTTGTTCTTTAAAGCACATAACAATTTGCAATTAAAGCATGCAGAAATAAGTGGGAAAATTAAAGGTAATTAAGGCAGATTTATGATGCCAACTCTTCCACTTTATTCCTTCTACCAGTTGATTTCTTAACCATACCCTTTCTCCACTGGGTCTCAGAGTTGCCAGTACCTGCACACTCAAGCCTTTAGGGCAACAGCCTCAGTGATAAGTTTCAATTCTCATAATTTTAATAAACACCCCATCCCTGCTGTTTGAAATGACAACAGCAACAATCGCTCACCATTTGACCTGCTTCCCTCCCATGATCCCACTTTAACCTTTCGCCTCACAGAATCCGTTTCCCTGGGAACTCCGAGATTCCTGCTACAGACATGCCTTATCCTTTCACATGCTCAGAATTCAGTGCAGAAGATGCCAGCTCCCGACAAACTACTGAAGAAATATCTGCAAGCCAGACTGCTTCACGTCAGCTGAAAGATTCCCAGCAGGAAAAAAAACACCTCAGGGTCTTTGCAAGAAACCATCAGATGGCAGATGAGCAGCCCACAGACACGTATTTGACTCCAGAGCCAGGGAATTCTGCAGCCTTGGTTTTGCTTTTGCTGTTTTTCTCAGGTTATTCGTCTCTTGCTGCTGCATTTCGGTCAGCTGCACACCCAGTTGTTTTCATTACAAGGACTGCGATCTGGATCGCCAGCGGTGTTTTTCATCCCATTCTGCCCTTCTTGGAATCCAAGCACCTGCTGCAGGAGCCAAGAACAGCCAAGAGAAGGTGCTCTGCAAGCAGTAGGTTCCTTCTTCCAGGCGTGGATGCGGTCTTGGAAGAACGCATGCAGCACTTCCCAGCCCTACGCACGGTTTCCTCTTCCTCGCTATCTCCAGCTCCCTCTCCCTCCTGCTGTCACACAGCCTGTGCAAGGCAGAGCCTTTTCTCTGAGATGCTTGGCTCAGAGTGGGGGAGGGAAGGCTGATGGAAGGGGAGGGAAAAGGGAGATGGATGGGTGAGGGGCTCAGCGACCTGGGAATCCATCCGATTTTGGCAAATTTTCTATGAATCATTTCAATTGTCTTTGCTTATTAAAGCTTTTGTCTCTGGGAATTCTGTTGTTCAGGCTGTGAGCTCTCTTACTAAGGAGTTAATGCTGAAACAAGCTGATGCTGGGCAGGGGATGCTGCCCTGGGAGAGACACAACAGCAGCACAATTAGATGGGGCGGGGGGGCTGCAGTTAATAACCACATCTCTCTCTAATAAAAAAAAAAAAAAAAAGGGGCTTTTTTCTCTCAGTCAACTCTCATAACTAAGCTAGCACATTTCTATCTGGAAGGAAAGAGGAACAAGCGTCTTGTTTTCATCACAAAGCCTGGTGTCACTGGAAGGCATGCCCAGGAGCTGGAGGTCAGATTGCTCCCAGTTTCTTTTGGTGCATCACTGATCAATTAACGTAAAGATTCTCACAATATTATGTCCTAGCAGCAATGATATCCCCATTATCATATGTTAAGACAACACATGACATTATGCAAAAACCAAAATACAACCCAAAGTGATTTCAGATGTGCAGAGAAATTTTCACTCATCACCAAAATACAGATACGTGAGCAAAGAGCAGTTACCTGACAAGCCTTTATAGGGCAGAAAAGTACACAAGATACTACAGCTACCGAAATCTGAAGAATGAGTGGAGGGAGCAGCATATTTCACTCTGCCCTACTGAGATCACGGTTCAAGAGTCAACACTAAGTCACCAGCCATGAAATCCTGTTGCCAAGGCCAGAATTTTTACATCTCCCCTGGAATGACAGCTTCACAAGCGCACTCTCTACTGACATCATGTGGAGGCAATGGTCCAATACTGGCTCACATGGAGTACCCGCACTTCCAAAGGTGTGTATCTGCACTCATAAAAGTGACCTCACAATGATATATAGCAAATTTCGGTGATAAATACAAACTATTGTATTTTTTTCTCCTCTGCTGGGCCAAGCAACCGTAATTCTCAGGTACACGAAGGCCTCTTTGTACTGTGGAGCATCAAAAGTGACCTGGAATATCCTGTGGAGACAGCCTGCCTGCTGAGAAACTGTCAGCGACAATCTGTCCTAGGAACATGGACCTCTTCACATCTGCACAAACTGAGGATGGGGGTGGGGGGTGGCTGCTTGAGGAACTCTCAGGGAGAAGTTCAGGCTGGACAAGGAAACAACAAAGCAGAGTTGGGGCTTACACTGGGGACTGGAAACTGTGAATCAAAGAGAGCTGCATTTATGGCCACGCAGCTTTCCCCTTAGTCTGTTCCAGAAGAAATTAAATGGAGTAAAGCATCATATCCAAAAGGAAATCTAATATGTTCAGTTACACAGTTCTTTGCTTACAAGATAGTTTCTTATTCTCTGGGGGGGGGAAAAAAAAGGAAAGGCTGTTCTTTACTCTGAAGATATCCATACAGAATCAGGTCCCCCTTGTTTTCCTTCAGNACACAGTTCTTTGCTTACAAGATAGTTTCTTATTCTCTGGGGGGGGGAAAAAAAAGGAAAGGCTGTTCTTTACTCTGAAGATATCCATACAGAATCAGGTCCCCCTTGTTTTCCTTCAGCTACACTGTCTCTCCTATATCCATGAAAACAAACAACATAGCCATGTGACTTCCCTCTCCCATTCATTCAGGTTCCCAGTATAATGGCTTTAGCTGGGTCTTTCATAATTCTATTTTCCTGGTCTCATTGAGGGACACTCCAGAGATTTAGACAAATTTACTCAGAAGTTCTGACCTCTTATCTGTCCAATCACTTCATTAATGGGATCAATTTTATCTGTAGGAGAAATGGCAGATGATTCTCCAGATCTGGCAAGAGACCATACACTGAGAATCCTCTTTACTATCAGAGCTAGAAAGGTCAGAGTGATAAGAAAAGGCACTCTAGGGAATGTCAAACAAAGGACCATGAAGGGACACATCTTGGCAATCAAGTTTCTTACCTGGAAGAGCGGGACTCCAATGGCATGTTCTGTTGCCCCTCATACTGCTGCACCAGTGCCCGGACACTCCAGTAGGGGTTTTCAATCTCCTCATCCATGCTGCTGTTTCTGGTGATGATAATCATAGAGTGAGAGAAGCCTCACCTGATAAGAGCAAAAATTGTCTCCAAGGAGGGTAGAAAAAGCTAATGAAAGGGACAGCTAGAATTAAGACAATTCTTCTGTGAGAGAGTTCTGTCCCATCTTCCTGGGGTGAGGGAAACACAGGAAAACAGGCCCTGCCCTTTTAAAGTCATCCCTAATTCTGTGACTATAAAACTACAAAAGCCCTGGGAAGGAAAAGAACAGAATTTGCAAATAGCACAAGGACTGGCTTTTCTGAAGAACTCCTAGCCCAAGGTCTTTGCAAGAGAAACCTTTAACATTTCATTTTTTAACAAAATATAGCATTTCAACCTCATTTCCAAACTGCTTCATGGGTACTGCTTTGAGCCAATACAATATGGGCAAATGGCCTTCAGTTGTATAAATTAAACCCTCAACAGACGACCATCTGGCTTTCATTTAAGTGTCGTTACTAATAAAAGGTGCTATGTGGACTGTAATATAAGTGTTAAACATGCTTTTCAGAATTATACATTCCTTCCACACATGGGTCATTTTTCTTCATTATCACCAGAACTCTTCCACTTAGATGGTAGGCTGCATCAGCTGACGACCAGCACAAAACATGCTGCATCTGCCTGTGTAGCATGAAGCATAACATTGGGGTGAACAGCAAAGTAGAAGATAGAACATACAGCCTTGTACACCACCACCACCACCACCTCAGTTCTGCAACTGCTCCTAGACCTGGGACCCGTACCACAGAAGGCCTTACTTTTTCTTCACTTGAAGATGTCTCCACATAGACAGCATCAAGAAAGGGCACTGTGCTCAGCATCAAACAGGAAAAACGAGGAAACAGAATTCCCTCTGGCTTAGCCATAAAGAACTGATGAGACAAAGACCTAGCAAGTTATTTTGCTGTTAAACCTGAAAAGAACCTGGCATACCTGCAATCATGAAGTAGTCATGCTATGCCAGCGCTCTCCTTTATTAGGTTGCTATCTACTTTGGTTTCAATAAGACAGCAGTGGTTTCTCTGTTTGCACACCAGGAGAACTACCTTACACCAGGCGTTGTCAGGATAAAGAGGCATCTGTTTTAAAAGAAGTTACATCTGTCCACTAACATAGTCTGACCTCACATAACCAGGGAAAACTCGTTACCTCTGTCTGTGCCGGAAAACATCCCGCCCGGATTGCAAGACATCTTGACGAACGTCTGCAAGAGCAGCCACCGCCCCTTGGGCCACTGCAGCAGCAGAGCAAGGCCTGTGACTGGCAGATGATGCTGACAAGCTCTTCCCCACCGAGCCAGCAGGGCTGTGATTCACTCCTCTCCCGGAGCCTGGTTTGAAATGAGCAGCTAAGGCCAGGATCAACCTCATGATAGATTTCAGGTTCCCATCAACAATATCTGCAAAATGCAAATAAAGCCAAGGACGAGGCCGTTAACATGAAGTCCCACCAGAGCTGGACGTGACCAACAAGCATGAATATAATTAAACCCAGTGGGACCATGCCAGTAAACGAGGACTATACTAAAAAAGACTACACTCAGCACTGATGTTTAGCTCTCCTTGTTTTGTACAGGGCAAACTCACTGCCACCTGCAGGTGACAAGTTTAAGTGCTTAGAACAGCTTGGAGCTTTCCCTCGATGGCTATTTTCAGCTAACACGTCAGTAGCTTACATGACAGCACATGACAATTACTGAACACTCACTGGAAAAGTACAGTAAATATCGAAGACTGCAACTGTATTAGCAGTCACTTCAATTAGCACATGGGATTTGGATTTATATATATATATTTTTTTTAAATACTAAATACCAGACAACCGCAATACATTTCTTTAGCAATAGTGTCCTGTATCACAAAGCGTTTGCAGCACTTAGCAAATACTAACTAGTCGGTTTTAGTAATATCATACAAGCCATTTCCCCAGTCTCCAAGCTTGCTCAATCACATTGATCTCAAGTTCACTGCAAAGATCTGCCATTCTTTCAGACTAGGATTTCTCAAAACAATTTAGTCAACTGAGATACTCAAAGCCCATCAAAATAAGAGGAATAGGGTTTCCAAATATCAGAGGTAACCTACAAAAAAACCAAATCATAAGTGCTTGAAGCATGAAGACTGGGTATTACTTTGCTTTGGTATCTGAAAAAGGTAGAAAATAACCCAATAGAAATAGCCCAAATAGCTCATAACACAACTTCGAATCATAGAATGGTTAGAGTTGGAAGGGACCTCAGAGCTCATCGAGTTCCAACCCCCCTGCCCTGGGCAGGGACACCTCCCACCACACCAGGTTGCTCCAAGCCCCATCCAGCCTGGCCTTGAACCCCTCCAGGGATGGGGCAGCCACAGCTTCTCTGGGCGACCTGTTCCAGTGCCTCACCACCCTCACAGCAAAGAATTTCTTCCTAATATCCAATATTACTGAAAGAAACAGTACAGCCACCAACCCGCCAGTAGCAGTGCTAGGGGCTCAGTACTCAATGTACTGAAGTTCCAAGACTCACCAAGGCCTACAAACCAACAGCTTGTACCCTTCTGCTCACAACAAAGATCATGTGCTCCACAGAGGTGAAAAATGCTGAGGTGGACTTTCTCATCTGAAGGGCCACAATCAGAAGAACTGTATATCCTCCCAGTACAGTCAGCAAACTGTAAGGATCGTGGCATGTCCTCTAGCCTATTAGACCTACACAAACACACAGGCCATCCTAGTGATACGTGACTAAACCACGCCATAGACACACGATTTTTCACACTGGGTCTCCTCCCTGTTTACAGGCCACGTGAAACTATCACAGACTTCCAGTGAACCAGAAATGTTCACTCACGTCTCACTTCATAGCAGCAGGTTTACATGGCCTTTGAGTGAAAGATCCTGAGTTCGTATTCCTCATCACACCATTATTTGATCTTCTGGCTGCTCAGTAGCAGGAGAGGCACATTTCTGTGCATTCTGCATCTACCAAAAGCAGGCAAAAAAAGAGTATCATTCAACCCCAAACCTGTTACTAAACCACAGGTGAAAAAAACAAAACTCTCCCACAAACCAGTACATTATCTCTTTGATACAAAACAGAGACAGGCCTTCAACAGAATCATCAGTTGTGACCGTCAGGGGCACATACCTTTTGCTGATGTCCGATGCATACGGATCTTTTTTGATGCCACAAACTGTAAGACTTTCTCCACATTTTCCCTCATCTCCTGCTGGCTGGTGGGATTGAAGTGAACACCATTCAACTTCTCACCGGCTAAGGAGTGAAAAAACTTGATTAGAGAAGAACTGAATGGCTTGGTGCTGTCCCAGGAGTTGCTACAGGGATAGGGGCTGATCTTATGTCTTGTCTGGGTACTGCAAGAGGTATGCATGGTTTCTTGTCCCACTTAGAAGATATCCACTACCAGGAATAATGTTGAAGCCTGGACTGGGTTTTGATAGCAGGGGGGCTTCTGTGAAGATGTACGATCCCTGACAGGTTTTAGCACATCTGGATGCTAAAATGTAAGGACTTCAGTAGAATTGTATTTATGATTTGCTTTATGATTATTTTCTTTTAAAGTCGCTCCTTCCCCCCACAAGCTCTGATGCTTGTCATTAACATCTGCCAGTATCCCTGACAGATGTCAGAGCCAAGGCCAGCCTCTGCGACACAGGATTGAAAACTGCAAGATGAAAAATAGTGCCATATGGCATTACTGACCTACAATCTCAATGAGCAAAGCAAGAACAACCCCATCTCGGAGATCTCGTCTCAGGTCTTCAACTGGCTTTATTGCTGGCTTCTTCTTCAGCTGGGAATTCACCCAGGCCACATATGCCTGTAGCTGTTGCTGAAAATAGAAAACAAAAATGTTTGCACGTTATTGCCATTTCAGGGAGAAGTTGCACAGCTCTCGCACTTTTCTTTTTCATCTTTACAGATCCCATCATCTTTTGCCCTTGAAAATAAACGCCGACGGTCTCATCCCAAAGCCTGCCGAGCGCTGACATTACTGCACGCTGTGGCTCAGCTCACTCCACGCCAGAACAGGACGAACAAGCGGGCAGCAGGACAGGACTCACGATCTAGGCACAGCTGAGAAGAGAGCTCTACAGTACATTTGATCTAGGTTGGTAACAATCCAGTGCTGCCGTCCCCTCACTTTCAGTACCAGAACTGGCTTGCTCACAGCATTTAGTGTCCTGTCCACACTATTTTCTTCCATATATCAAGAAAATGGAAAGCCTACAATACAGAACTGAGAAACTCTGTGTTATTTCCTATTAAACTATGCTGTCCAGCTAAAGAAACAATCAGGATGGATTCTGTGGAAGAGACAGCCTCCCTCCTTAACACTCCCAACACAGCTCATCTGTAACAGTTCATGTGACAGCCCCTTCTGGCATTTCCTTGGAGTTCTATCAGCATTTCTAATGGTCCAATTTCTACTTCTGTGCCCATGGAACCTGGCTTGCCACAGCGCTTAATGCCCGCAAGACCTGAGAGCAAGGAAAAAGCCAAGGAAACCAAAACTCTAGCTTCTGGTCAGCATGAGAACTTAGTGGCAGAAGTGACTGAAAGGCAAAGAGCAGATTCACACTGCTTTTCTCCTCCCATTCCCCTCTCAGTAGAGCTTCCACGGCTAGCAGGAACACTAGAAACACTGAAATCCCTTTGGGCAGGGCTGGAGTGGTACATGGAGGGTAAACAAACTTATCCATTTATGGGATTACCTCCCTTTTCACTAAGCTTCCCATTATTGTGCCAATGTGGCAGGTTTTAAGTGTCTATTCCATATTATCTTAGCAATGACAGAGTTTATGCTTTTACAGCCCATCAAAGTCACAATCTGATCACAGCTTCACTCTTAATCACCCTGACATAAGAAATCCAACTTTAATCACACCATAGTTCGGTCTGCTGGTTCAGAAAGGTGACGGGACCTATATTAAATCAGTTCTGCTCACTCAGCAGAGAGCTGGAGAGCAGAACGGAGGAGATAAGCTGGTGGGACTGCCTGATGGCTTTGAGGGGGAAAGAAAAAAAAGTGGCAGATTTGATGCATGCTTTCAGACTTGGCCTGTGCTGTGGATAGGATCTGCATGCTCTTCTTTGGCTCTAACAGCAATGATGCATGTCAGTTTTGCCTGCCCAATTTCAGAGGTCTTTATTTTCCACTTAAAGCCATCGGGCACAGCAGAGTATCAACAAGCCTTGACTTTCTCTCTCTCTCTCTCACACAGAAGTTGATGATCCTGTGCTGACTTTTCAGCAGCAGTAACCACTGCCAGCAGCAAAAAGCACCCTCACCTCTTGCAATTTTTTAACTGATTTTAGGGTACTGAAGTTCAGTCTCTCAACAGTCTAATCCCAGAGCCAGAGAAATCGGAAGCCTTCTGTTACCCAGATTCAAAGCTTTAGTTTATTCAACCAAGGACCAGAGGAAAGAGGTATGTTTGTTTACAGTAAGCAGCATCTTTACAGAAATATCTAGATTTTTAAGTAAATAAGTATCAATAGGGTTGCAGCATGAAAAATGCATCTGAAGATTATTTTCTAAATTACATAGACTTATCACAGTTGTGTTTCCTAACTTCTTGACATTTTCCAAATCATTTTACAAAGTTATAAATGGTTGTTATACTAATTCCATAAGGGCATCTTGTTTCTCCAGCCTACAGAAAATGTGCAGTCTTTAGAGTTGTCTATGTGGTTCTTCCATTCAGACACTTCTCTTCTCACTCAAAAGAAAAAAGACACTTCTCTTCTCACTCTTCTCACTCCCAAGTTTCACTAAGTAGTTTGCTTTCTGTTTCTTTCCACTGAACATTCTTCATGCACTCATAAGAAATCATTTTTAGCAAACCTTTAGTCTCTACCTCTTTAATGCATAAGGTTGGCATTGCTGTTATTAAAAAATAAATAAATATCCCAGTGCATTTACATTTTTAAGAAGGATTACTAAAAGGAGGATTTTGAGGCAATAGTGTATGGATGTCACCATTACAAAGTAATTTCATGCCAATAGCTGCTGTAATACTGCATGCCTATATTTCATTAGCAAACTTGGTTGGATGGTTTTGCTTCCTCCTCCTCCTCCCCGACTAAAGCGTAAGATTTTCCTGCAGAAGTTCAGACAGTTGGACTGTCAGACATTTCCTGACTTTGCAGCCAAAACCTAAAATGCCTAATGACTTTAGCAAGAGGCTTGAATAGCCACAAGGCCAAAATCCCAGGGAATAAGCTGTCAGTTCTGGCAACTAAGGTGAGCGGTGACTGAACTTACTAAGAAAATAACAGACACAGAAGTTTAGTGACCTAAAATTAGCAAAGTGATGTTAAATGCATGAAGGGAAAAAGTCCCCAAGCTGCTCAGCAAAAATCCCAATAGCAATTTTTAAGTTAGTGAGTCAAAACTGCTTTGCTTCACCAATCTCTGTGGCTTCCCCACCAGCTGGCATGGACTGGGCAGTAACAAGGACATTGTGGGCCATACCCTAAAACCCAACACCTCCAACACAAGCACAAGGTCTTGATCCGCAGCCACAGATTCAGTTTAATGAATGAGACCCATTAAAAAGTTAAAACGCTTCTTGTACTCCCTCAGAATTACATTTGTTTCAAAACCCAAGACAGCTACCTCAGTTCACAACAGAACAGCCCTGATTATTACTACAGCAATATCATCTGCTACTTGGATGGACATCATCATCCATGACATCTGCTCTGGAAAGTACTCCAGGTATCATCTTCCAGCACAGAGAAAACACTAGAGCATATTCTGCTATGAGAACAGCAGCTGTACACAGCCTACTACACCCCACAAAAATACTCCTTAGCCTATGCTAAGATGTATTGTGTCCACAGAAATAGATCAAAACCAGATGCTTCAGCACCGTTTGTGATGCTGTAACTATACTACTGCAACTTCCTACAGACCCTCCAAACTTCACAAGATTAAACAAATCCCTAGAGATTCCTCTCATTGCTTTATACCTGGTACAGCTGATGGCTGTACCCAAAAGCAGTCAGAGAGGGAACAGCTATTGTTCTATCCAGCTCATCCTCTTCCTTCATAATAACTGAATAATTAGCAGAATAATTCTTCGTTCAACCACTGACCGCTCAGGAGTTCTCCACTTCTCCCTAAGTTTGGTTTGAGCTTCTGTTTGGCCAAATCTTAGATGTGATGTGGCTCACACTGTTCTACTCCCACATTAAAATTTCTTCCAAAACCAGAATTTTCAGGAGAGAAACATTATCAGCCTAGGCTAAGATTTACTGTGCAGAGCACGTTATTAGGATTATGGTGGAGTTAAGCTTAATCCTATTTATGTTAACACAGCTTTGCGTTCCAAAAAAAGGCCAAGTTTACCTGTATCTTGCAAGGAGAAGAATACCTCCCTTACCTAAAGGGAGTTGGAGCCAGATTGCTCCAGGTCCCGGGCAGATCATTGTAGGGTGTTTATATCTGAGTCGCTCTGGAAGCCCTACAAGACTTGGCAGGGCAGGAGAAGATTTGTAAAGCCAAAGAAACTTCCCAACTTGCAGGTGCTCCTGCTGGCAAATTACAGGTCAGCACTTCAGTAAGCACAACACACCTCAGAGCGCGTTTTGCCTTTGAATAACTTAGCACATATCCTGAAGAAAGGGCTCAAACCTACCAGGTATAGGAAAACAGCAGTGGGGGTCAGCAGCATTTATCTTTGTGCCTTCGCTTAACAGCTAATGATACGCAGGAGGAAAACACCCTTCTAGGGTCAGCATGGGGTGGGGTTTTTTTGTTGTTTTATTTTCTCAGCAGCTGTAATCCCTTACTGAGAATTACAATTAAGTGTCATTATCCAGTATTTTCCACAGGTGGAAGAAAAGCAGTAGCTCAGCTGCAAATCTCCTGCCAGTTGTAGGTGGCCTTGCTATTCTCATTTACCCGGTGCGATTCACCACCTGCTGCCTGGGGCTCATGTTTCTCCTCTCTCAACCATCAATCCGTCCGCTGTGCCTGACAATAAGTATCCGTAGATCACAATGCCTTGATGTGCTGCTGTCTTTTATTATCAGAGCCATGTAAATTACACTGTTTGAAGTTAATTTTCACCTCCTCTGAGATTAGGATATTGCACATTTTAGAGTTGGCCAAATCTTCATTCTTGGGCAAAATCATTCTTGAGCAGGCAGATGCCTTCAGAGGGCCTGACCTCCTCACTCTTGTGTTCTCTAATCTCCTGTTTGTAGAAGTCCTGGGACTATTCACCATTCCTTCCACACCCACAGTGGCAGTTCTGTGCATCCTTTTTTATGTTCAAAAAGATAAAGATGGTATGGATTCCTTAAACTAAGATATGATCATCACAGGCAGCAACTACTCTAGAATTCTACCAGACAGAAAGTCATGTAAAATGAATCCTGCTAGGATGTAGTCCTCTGAATCAACAGTCAGGCATCCACACCCGAAAATGTTACTGCCATTTCAAGCCACGTTGTTTCTTCAGGGATAATTCCTGGCAGTTTCACAAGGTGGTTTAGTGCCTCTGCATTTTCCCCTGTCTCGTATTTTGAGGCCCTTTTCTCACACAGGCAGTGTTTCTGTGCAAGCACATAAGCAACAAGCTGAGCCACAAGAGATCTTTTACTGTCAACTGCCAGTAATTTGGAGCACATGATTCACCCTGAATTATCAAACAGTTCCACTACACCCAAACAAAATCTAAGGTGTGTAAAAACAAGTTGCACTGAGACATTCCCTGATGCTTCAGGACAGAAGAGAATTGTTCTTTATTTAGCAGAATGCAGTCACTAGCCCTGTATAGGCAAGGAAAAGCACCTTTGAGAAGAGACTGAGCACATGTTATGGTTGAACAGTGCTTTTGGAAAGCAAGAACCTTTCGTATGAATAAAAAGGGAAGGGACACCCAGTAACGTTGCTTGGTCCAGAATGAAGGGCACTAATGGCAAGTTTAGGGCGGATTCCGTTCCCCAGTCTGCCGATGACTTGCTGTGAATTTGGCAGCCCGCTTTACCTCTGCATGCCTTAGTTTCCAGCTATAAAGCAGTTGTATTAATTTTTATATGCCTTGTAAATCGCTTTGATAACAATGACTGTGCAAATGCACTGTAATGCACCCTGCCAAAGGACGGCCACTGCTGTGCAACCAAGTAATAATGGCTTAGACATACAGGGAACCTCAGGCAGGGATTGAATCCCAACTGCTCAACCCCTAATCCTATATAGCAGCAAATACATCCTTCCCTTGCTGATAGTCCTATTGCTGTCCAGGCATGAGGGCTTTGGGAAAAATTCGTAAGAATTCCTGCTAGAGGATGCAACTGTCTGTTAAATTACATCTTCATGTAAATCCAGGTGTGGGAAGCCCTAGCCGTGTTTTCTGCTGTTTGTTCTTGAGGTTTAGCAGAATTACAATACAGCAGCTGCCCAGGCTCTTGCAGACCTGACAGGCAACCTGGCAAGGTTCAGGTGGTTCTTCGGATCCCAGCCTTTGTCACTCTGGTCAAGTCTTAAACAAGTGTGCCTGACTATCCTGTGGCTTTAACAGCGTTGAGCGGATGTAAAATAATAGAGGACTCATACCAAAACAAAGTTGATGTGAAATAAGACTTGGCTCTACTACGTGGAACACAGCAGCACCTCTAAAGAGATGCTCCTCGTAGTTAGTGTGACCCAGGCTCTCGGGGATTCAGTGTGACAGGGAGCATTTAGTTATGGGCTGGTTCTAATGGACTGAACTGGATGAGGGAGGCAGGAGCCAAAACAGCTCTCTTCATAGTGAATCCTATTAGCTATAAATAGCACTCATTGCAAGGAGAGGGTGAGTGCAAGTTTCTTCTGCTAAGATCACAGTAGCAGAGACATTTTTATCACAGATCATGGATATTATACCAAGGGGAAGAAAGTGGATGCCAGAACAAGACCGTAGTGAGTCTATACTGCCAGAAAATTACACAGATTTGGAAAGTACATCCTTGTATTTCAAGATATCTAGTCATCAGAAGAGCCACCTGTCCAGAAAAGATGCTCTGTCAAAAGAACAGACTCTGAATCAGCAAGGCAATTCCTGCAATACTCCAATTACCTGATTCTGTTAAATTCAGTCCGTTTTTTTTTATGTTGAATCTGGTTTTGTACCCAAATAGTAAGTTTAGTAGCCAGCTGCTCCCAGTCGTCTAACATCACAGTGCTGTGCTGGGATCAGACACCTTGGGACACTTTCCCATTCAGGGACTTCTATAAATAAGCACCTAGGATAGGGGAGGAAGTACAGTTGGTGGATCAAAACAGAAGGCATGGAATTACAGGATTTCTGACTCATTTCCAGCTGTGTCTGTGGTGCCTGTCCTTGGCAAGTTGCTCTTTCTGTCCTGAAGGTTCTGCACTTGCAAAAATGGTTTTAATTTACATTTGCTATAATCTGAAGTGTGCAATGTGGCAGAGAGATCCCAAGAGCAAGACATTAGAGTAAACCTGTTTATATGGTGGGAGAAGGACCTTTTTCCACAGCTGAGAAGTCTGTGGGTAAAACCAGACAGTCAGGGTGAGGCTAGCACTGAACGTACAACTGATCTTTGCTCCCATTATTAACTATATTATTAACATATACAGGCTACTATTAACTTTTGCCAGAGATGGATCCCATGAGCACCTATGTGTAAGCTTGAGCTAAAGCAATACCTTTGCTAGCTAAAAATGAGCCTGAGATACGCTGTGGAAGAGGGGATGGAGCATTTACACAGTTAGGTGGAGCAATCAAAGGAGACCTCTGGCTGGCATGAAGCTGTGAGGCTCAAGTTTCATACCCAGTTTGTTTTCCCCATGATGACTGGTGCTGTTAGGCCCAGGAGGGATGTTAATTTTCTAGAAGAAATGAAGTATGGGGGCAGAACAGTCAGGTGGGGGCTCAGCTTTGCAAGAATAAGGAACCACTAAACATAAACAAAAATAAACTATGCGCTCTAAGAAAGAGTAAAACACACCAGGAGACTATCGTTGCCACCAGCCTGTTGCTGTTTGGTTTCAGCACAAGCCCCCAGAATTTTCCTTCCTTTTCAGCTTACAGAGAGGAAATCACACACCAGCATGGTCTACACAGCACATGGCCAGGCAGTGGCCACCCAGGCATTTTGTATTGAGTCCATAAAGAGTCTTAACAGAACTCATTTTTTTGTGCAGCCTGAGGAGGGAAGCTGACAGCCATCTCTCCACACCCCCCCATGCAGTTACAGGATTCCCATCTCTGGAATTTCTTGGTACTTCTCACTCCTTTTAGGATTTATTAGTCTCCCTGATAGCACAACAAACAAATAAAAAAAAAAGAGCACTTTTAAAATTATATTTTCCTGACCAAGATGAATCTCAGTCCCCTAGAGATTCAACCTACAGAACAAGATGAGGAAAAGAAAAATTCCAGCCTGCTCTTTGTCAGCCTGTCCCAAGAAATGTGTGTCCACAAACCAGATTTCCAGGCTTTCCAACAGCCTTCAGATGTTAAGACTTCATTTACTCAGAGGAGTCACTTCTATAAAATTAACTGTGGTCTACAATCTTTCTGCAGTTTATATTATCTAATGGTAAAACACTAAAGTGCTGTGAAGAGAATAAAAACTCCAAGCTAATAAGCATCAGCCGTAAACAAGCCACAAACTCTTAAAAAAATTATGCTAATTTGCAGACCCCTGGCTGAGGTGCCCAGTATGCCCTTCTGTTAGTAAGCAGCTCTCCCACCCTGAAATCTCACTCGTTTTTCTCCTTCTCTGTTTCCCAAAGCAGTTAATGCACAGGAAAACGTAACAGTTCCTGAGAGATGCTGCACAAAAGCACGCTGCCTTGCCCCGGAAAGGTCTGTGCGAGACTTGGGACATGCATTTACCTCTGTGAAGCCCTCCTGAAGAATATCCAGTAAATTCCCCCTGGCCAAACAAGCGAGCATTCTCCACAAGCCCACGGGTAGGCGAGGGTCTCAGAAGACACGGGGCAGATCCTCCAGCTCCGCGCACGACCTCTTCCTCCTCCTCGCAAAGACAAAGAGTTGGAGCTCATCAGGAACCGCATTCATAGTCCCATATGTGCAGCCCGTTACTGCACAGGGATAGTTGAGCCAAAGTCAAGGCTTGCACTGGGCATGCTCGAGCGGGAGCTGCTGGGGGAGCAGCGGGAGAGATGTCATACGTTCCTATAGAAACGCTTCAGCTTACAAGATGCAGGCCCAGGACCGAGTTGGGGAAACATCTGAAACCCATTTCCAGCAGTTGTACTCACACAAAACCCGCCGCGTCAAAGAGATTTTCAAACCCACCAAACGCAGCAAGCCCTGTGTGGCGTGGGGGCAGGGAGAGAGTCAAAGAAGGGCAGATCGCAGATGCCTTGCTTGGCTCGAAAAGCAAAAGGAAAGATTGTAAAAGCTGCCAGCTTTAACACTCAGCCATCGTTCTGCAGCCCCAAGGAAATAGAAGCAACCTGATAAAGACAGGAAGCTACAAACCAGACCACAAAACTGCTCATAAGATTTTCACAGTACTTGGCCTTGCTCTAGCTGCCTTGGCAACAAAGTCGAAAGAAGGAAAGACAGAAAACTTTCAAACTAGAGTTCAGTACAATCTCCAGAAAATTTTCTAAATCAATAATAACTGCATTCATTCCAGAAACAAGTATCAAATATCTCCAGGCAACCTCTCAAAGTTCATCTTACCTTGCAGGAAATGCCCAGGGGGAAAAAAAAAAAAAAGGAAAATCTCTCAGAGTGGATGAAAACACCTTCTGCCAGGGACTCTGGCTGCCCCTCCACAGGGCATCACTGCCATACTGCCCAGAGACATCAGACCGTGCCTTCAAATTTTAAAATACCTGGTCAAGTATTTCTAAGTGGGAGACACATTTAAAAACAAGGACATTTTTCTGCCTAAGTGTTTCAGCATCTGAAGGAAAAAGTAATTGCATGAGTTTCCTACTTCACCCTCTCACATGAGGATCTGCAGCTAAAATACAGAAAGACAAGCAACAGGTATCTTTCCCTCTGTAACCCATCCAAGTAACTAAAAAATGAATCAGTCCCCACAACTCTATGACATAAATTTTAAATTATTTATACGATTGCCTTCCTTACTTTTCATAATTTGTGGGGAATTGAGATTTTAATATTTTCATTATTTGTAATATCACATCTGTTAAGCAAAACAACAGATCGCTGTGTGGCTTTATGTAAAATCTTCTAAGCTGGCAACGCTGGTGGTTAATGCCTTGATCCAGTTTACTTTTGAGACTCAAAATGCCATTAAATAGACAGCAATAAATATTTATCCCCATTTTTTTTGTGATGCATTTAAGTAGCTTACTCCCTTGCAATTTCAATAAAATTTCATAGCGAAACTGAGTGTTTTTCCCCATCGAGCAGAAAGTGACCTAATTTTAAAAAGCAACAACCACAAACACATTCAAGGCCTTTTCTGCGGACTTTATAACACTATTCTTGGCTAATGATCTCAAAGAAAAAGTTGTATTTATTATCTATTTTTCACTGTTACATGGGAAACATACATTAATAGAAGACTTCTAATAATAACAGGGTAGGATGCTGAGGTCATTTCTGGAACAAAAAGAAAAAAACAACTCCAGATTGTTTTTTCAAATGCACTGTAATGCACAGAGAGGTTGCAGATGGCTGTTAGGTGTTCTTGGATTGTTTTTATAATTTGTTTTATGAATGTGATAGTAGATTAAATATTTTATGCTGGTAATCCCTTCAAGCTCTAGATATTTACCCTTGTCCTTTGAGGATCACAGAAGCTAAATGCAGGAAGTCCCTAGCCCCAGGCTTTACACTGGCAACATAACCCAAATTTACAGGATTAAAAAATAAATAAGAATAAAGAGATAATATGTTCAAACAGCACAGAAATGCAGAGCACGGGCAGGATTTAAATGTAAAATGCACTGCTTGAATGATGATAAGACGATACACTGAGAGCACTGGTTGGTTTATCGTGGCCCACCTCAGTGGTATTTAGTAGGTGTCCCGTTTCGCTAGTGACAGGCAGCAGTGGAACACTTTTAGCACTCGTGCTCCAGCCTGTAAGGACTATAGCACATTTAAGCACCTATAGAAACCGCTATTAAGTCACTGCTTGCAATGCAACTTGCATTTGTCCATAAAGCTTGTATGTTAAGTCTTGGCAGGTATCTCTAGCCTGTCAGGGATGCAGACTGGCTTGGTTCAGAAATGGAGCATGGTTATTTGATCATCTGAACTCACACCAACCCCAAGGCCTCCCTATAAGCTCTCTGTGGCACCAGCCCCATTTACGGCTTAGTAGTCCTATACGAAATATACAACACATCCTTCAATCCCAGTGTGCTCCCCATGCCATGGCACAGCAGGAGGTGATGGTGAGGGGGCTGGCAGCCACAGCAATTAGAGCAGTTGGCTTTGCATATACATCACACAGAGCCCTGGACTTCCCTTCAGAAGCAGCATGATGGCTCTGTATATGTATAACAGACAAAATAGTCAAATGTCATCCAGAGAAGGGCAATTTCTCCTAGACCAACTAAATATAGCAAATGAAAACAACTATACAGTTAACAGTGCTGAGAAGCATTTCTCACCCCTACACCTTAATTTTCTGGCACAAATCAGAGGACCTAAAGCCAGATATGTCACCCGTGGTACATAAAGTAGTGCTATCCCTGAGAAATGCAGAAATACTGTCTCAGATGAGCATGTTGATGGAACTGGGAAGAGGTTGGTTTGGGTTGGAGAGACTATTCAAGCCCAATGCCCTACCCTGCCTGCCTTTCAGATCAACCTAGAAAAGCTGGGACTGAAGTCCAAACTTCACTTTAAGTCTCAAATCCCTGTTATGGAGCTTCTACCTACTGAACATCAACACAGTGAAAGGCAAGTGTCCTCATTATACATGTCAGGTTCAGGCACAGGCCAGCTCCCAGTGTGTTTCCCATCAGATATTTTTTCATCAAACATTTGCTTCTACATGGGGTTTCTCATCTTTGAAACAGAACTGCCTCACTTTGTCAGTATGCTGGAGAATAGAAACTAGGCCACTTCTGATGGCTAGACTGAGAGGCAGAGTATACTGAGCCATTCTTCTGTTTATTGTAATAACAAAATGCATCCTGTGTGTGTGGGTGTGCTGAAAATACCCTTTAAAAAACGAATGCTTTTTTTCCCCCTGTCTTTGTGTTTCACTCTTAAATTTCAAGCTTCTTGTAGCAGGAATCATATTTTTTCTTTCAGTTTTATAACACTGTAGATGCCTTTGAATGTTATCTTTGCAAGAAGCAAACAAAACAGCCTCTCACTAAAACCGATGGTTCATAATTCTCCCTGAAGGTGATTCCAAAATGAAGGGCTGGGGGCAACGATATGAAAAGGATGTCTGCTGCAACCGTTCCTGTGCGACTGACCTTCAAAACAAACATGTAGCCATGAGGGCCATTTGGTGGGTGACATTGCCATCTCCCGGTCAGTTTCAGCATAACTCTAACCCTTGTACTCGCCCCCCGGTGAATTTTGGTGCATAACAAAGCCTGCTACAGCTCCATTTTCTGTCGTTATGATGACACTGTCGCCGTGTCGCGACAGCAGCACCAGTATCAACACATGAGCCTTCCTTCAAGATTTCCATCAAAGGATTTTAAGGCACGTTATCAACATTCTCTGGTTGTTTCTCTTCGAAAGAGAAAGATCAGCAGCCACAGTTCAGCTCTTGCTGATAAAATTTTGGCTGGGGAAATAAAAGCAAGTGAGGCTTATTCAGAAGCAAAGGCTGTGAGACTTTGTGAGACCACGAGAACAGCAAAAAGAGCTGCTTCATGGAACTAACACCTTTGTGTCACTGAGTCTCTCAACCTCCCCCTCAAGCACCCAAAATAGAGGTCAGACACGAAAAGGACTCCTAAAAACTCACAGAGGATGCAGTGGGCTGTGACGTGTGGGGGGGCACCACGTCCATCAGAGTTCCCATGGTGGATGCCACTGCTCAGCTCAGTGCCAAGGGGAAGGCACCAGCATTCCTTCTCCCTCGAAGCCTGAGGGGGAGAAGAAAATGTATTAAATACAAATGAAACAATTTTCTTAGAGGGAGAGCAGACTTACCCACAAAATGTCTGAATATAACTAAAGCAAAGGAGGACAGTTGCCACTCATTCCTTTTTACCTAGGGCTGCAGTCTTAGGGAAATTTACACATTTTTGTATTTTCTTCTGCATAAAAAGTATGTATAGTGGACAGAATTCCCCTGAAACACTTGTAAAAAAAGATTCCTAATTACATTGGCTTACGCTGCACATAGGAATTAATTATCTCTTCCCATTTGTGGAGGAAAAATCCCAGTTCAACTGAAGACAAATACACCAGCCAAAGCTGTATTGGTCCCTAGTCAAATACCCGGAATATTACTTGATTTGGCCCAGACAGCAAAGATTCATAAATAATTCTAGGCCACTTCCAAGTACTGACATTTATATTTAGGAATTTTCTGGTAATCTATCTTTGCTCAGTCTTCCTTTAGAAGTCCAGAGTAAACTCTGGTGAAGAGAAAGGTGCGGGAGTTTGGAAGAGCCAACAGAATGGATAACGGTGAGATTCCTTGAGAAAGACTGAACCACAGTAGGAACCACTGTTCCAAATAATCACCTCAAGGTGGGCAGGAGCGTAACTCTCAGGCAGATGGTCACTGTTACCTTGGTTGTGTCATCCTGGTACACCTCTGGGGACCAAACATTGGGGTAGGACAGGATGGGAGACAGAGGCAGAACCAAGGCAGTTTGCTCCATCTGCTCAGGCTGGAAGTATTTT
>VZRU01015351.1:0-12628 GCA_013398155.1 Pedionomus torquatus
CGAGCAGCCCGCGGGCTGTCCCTGGCAGGTCCGCACCCACCTCCCGGCCCGGCGGTACCCAGGCGCTGCCGCTCCCCGCCGCTCGGCTCCTCGCCTTAAGGAAGCGGCGCGGGGCCCGGCCCTCCCCCGCCCCTCGGCGCTCCCAAGCGGCTGCCTTCCCGCAGGGCCCCGGCCCCCTTCGGAGGAGGAGCCAGGGTCAGAGAAACGAAAAGGAAGAGACGGCGGAGGGGAGCGGAACCCGGCGGTCGGCAGCTCGGGGACGGCTCTGCCCAGGGAGGCATCCAGGCGCCGCCGGGCCGGGTGTCGGGCACCGGGAACGGGGGGGAACAGCGACATTCCTGCATCAGTGCTCGGCTGCTGGAATTTTCATGGTTGGAAGGGACCTCTGAGATCATAGAGTCCATCGGTTCCAACCGGGAAGACAACACGGACACTGGACCGTGCCAGGGAACAGGGTGAGCGTGTGGGTGCTGCTCATCACCCAGCTTCCCTGGAGGCCACGGATTCCCGCAGTGGTGTCCTGGTGTGTCACCCTCCCGGTCTGAGGACACCATCTGACATCAGTGTTTTCAGCCAAAGCAAGAAATTGCACTGCAGCCTCACAAAGCACTCCTTTATAAATGGCTCCATAATACCAGTGAGGTGCTCAGGAGGCTGTACAAGACAGAACAGACCATGACAGTCAAAAAGCCATTTTACTGGTCAGATTAAAAAAAAAATATTTCACTAAGTTCATCTTTCCAGGACAGCTAAGAAAATAATTCACACTGTCACACCCTTCACACGTTTTAATATTATCTGACCATCTCTGTCACATGCACTGGGCCACTCTAGAAGAAATTTTATTTGAGCAAATGTGCGATTACAAAAAAACTCCAAACATGGAAACATGGGAACAAGAATGAAGAACAAGAGACCGACCAACTGGAGATTATGTTTCATTCTTCCAAAGCCGGAGTTAAAAAAAAAAAAAAAATCAGATATTTTTTCCCCACTCTCGGCTCTTCCCTGAACTCGATACACACCTCTTACCATAACAATAAACGTCCATCTCCTCTGGGCCAAGAAAAGCACCTTCTGTATTGTACTGCCAGAGCAGCGTCCAGTATCACCTCTTACATAAATACAAGCAGTTTTTAGTATCAATAAGAGAGACAGTGTTGTTCTTGCCTCTGAGAATCAAGATCCTAAACCTACATCCAAGCGCTTCCCCACCGAATTAAACTG
The DNA here is from genome assembly GCA_013398155.1 of Pedionomus torquatus. NCBI lineage: Eukaryota > Metazoa > Chordata > Aves > Charadriiformes > Pedionomidae > Pedionomus > Pedionomus torquatus. The sequence continues at coordinate 1,228 of VZRU01015351.1, forward strand.
TGTTTAAGAACTGTGGCCCATGACAACAAGCGGAGGTTTGAACAGGACAGAACTGTGCATTAATCTGTCATCTGTATTATCAGATGGGGCTAGAGCTCACTTCCTTTAAAGGTTCTCTCTGCTCTTCCTGGCACACATCACTCCAACAAACACAAGAACAAACTATGGAAGCAAAGGACAGCTACAAGAACTTCCTCCCTCCACAGAAAATCTTGTTCATCCGGTCATTCTGTTCATCTAAACTCACTCTTTGGCCAAGGTTTCCCAAGTAAATCTTCAGTCCTGTATCAACACTGCCCAGCACCCAGGTGAGAAGTGGGAAAATGCCTCTAGTTAGCATGTGAATGGCATGGCATGCATGCAGATCCCAGCCAGGGAATGTTCTGTGACAGCAAGGATTTGAAACAGTAAGCTTCCATCCATCTGATAAATATCTACCTGTCTCCCTCCAAGCCCTCTGCTTTACCTCATCTAATTAAATGAAAGCTGATCCTCACTGGTATTTGCAGTAGGAGACACACTAAGGCGTTAATCAGCTCAAGTTATTAGCTACATAATGTCTCTAAGAAAATTACAGGAAGAAAAGGCCTATGCTAAAGCAGCAATAGTTTTGTCTTTCCCTGTGGAAACACTTCACTGAAAACAGATTAACTTCCCACCCGCCCCACTCTTTTTAAGAAGCCTGAGCAAAGCAAAACCACACAGGACTATACTCTCTTTAATTCAGTCAAAAACTATGCCCGCTTCTATGACGACACTGATATGTACCTCTGCAACAGGGAGAGATTCCCTGCTTCCACAACACGATAACGATAATGACAGTAATGATGACGACCTACTTGGTATCTCTCTGTTCTGCTCAGGAGCAGGGGAATCAGCCTTCCACACAGAGCTGGCAGGTGGAAGGCGATGCAGGCTCTTGCATGAAAGGAGGTTACCGTGAAATCAGAACTTCACAGCAGCAGCAGCGAGGGCAGGTGCAGTTTCTTGTTCTATATTACACCCTCAAAGCCCATTCCATCGCATTTGGTTACTTTTTGCCTATGTAAAGACTTCACTCTGCTCTAAAAGCCAGACGACATCCACACTCCTGAAGTGCACTTCCCGGGATGCAAAACAACAGAATAATGCAAAACGATCGGTCAGCAAAAAAGACGCTCCGCTTTCCAATAAAAGGGAACAAAGCAGCTCTTTTTTTTCTTGAATCCTTCATTGTTAGGCGTATTTCTAAACAAGAGACATATCTTTTCCCCCGATAACTGTCAAGCTTCCTTTCCCTCCCACAGAAGCATTCAGCAGAATTTCAGCATATCGGGAAGGATTAGGAAAGTTTGCTGGTGTCTCCCACAAGTTTCTGCTGCATTTGGAGCCCTGCTTAGCATTTTGGAATTCTTTGTGTGATTCCCCACTCCAAAACCCAAATCCTTTAGAGCTGTTTCATCAAAAGGAATACTTGTAGCTCCACCAAATAACAACAAAGCAGCATATCAGTATAATGAAAGCAGATTTAATGAGTGATTTACTTAACTTCACACCTAAAAGCATGAACAATAACACAGAACATTTGTTTTCAAGCATCAAAACTGAACAAACATTGCATTTTTAAGTACTCCATGAACACTTACCAGTTCTTTTTTAATCACAACATAAAACCAGTTTGAAATAAGGCTCAGCAGGAAAAGAATTTACAGAAGACAGATTTACAGACAAATTCCTCAGGAACTATCATACCCTGAGCTGTTAGCATCTGGGCTGGCTGGATCATATCTGATTTGGGTCACTAGTGAAAATAATTTAGGGATTCCAGCCTAGTCCCCCACAGGCATGTGGCCAAACCACTCACAAACTGGCAGTGTGCTCAGGAATGCAAAGAGGGGATGCTAAAGGTCATGCTGAACCATCTCCTACACAGTCCTACAATTTTTAACTCCTTGCCTTCAGAAACGGCCCTGAAGCCAGCACTCACCTGCCTGTTTGGAAGAACACCTCACATACTTAAAATTGTCTTAACAAGGAGTTGTACAACATGCTTAATACTTCAAAGGGGGGAACAGCAGTTATAGGAAGTTATGAAATTTTTCTTACTACAATGCTGCCATGGATATTTGGCCTAAGAATTTGATACACATCCTGCAATTCCAAAAAATTTCTAAACTTCTTAGGATCCAGGAAGAAAAGGCAAAAATCCCTCAGGATCAGCAAGAGCCATTAGAGACCTAGGAAAAAAGGTCTGACTATAAATTCACAATGAAAATGGGTAGATTTTTATTAGCTATGTATTAATCATGTATTATCTCAGCTTCCTTGTAAAGTATAAAAGGCACGAAGGCATAGAGGATGTAAATGAAGTGCCAGAAGCAGCTCAGATTGAGCAGCTAGTGAGAAGATAAAACACTACAACTACTGCACAAACTGTACCCAGAGCTAGAACTACTAGGAGAGAAGAACCTCAGCACTCAATGTTTTTTGAATTTTATGATGTTGTAATTTTAGTTTTGCCCATTTTGATTTCTGTATTTAGTTCTGTAAATTGCATGATGTTACCTTGTCAAATATCAATGTCAAATTGCTACCCTGCAATACAAGGTGGGGAAAATGAGAAAGTGCACTGCACTACGCAGAGCCACAGCCCGGTCAGATACTGCAGGCATGTGGCTCTGCTCTCTCAGGAGTACAGGAGGACAGAAGGCTGAAGATCAGTCTTTATCGTGCCTTAACAGTAGTGAAGGCCAACAGTGTGGAGGAACAAAAGCCAAGGGGAGGTCACTCCCTTTTATTTTGTGTATGTTAGACCACATCTAGAATAGCAAGTCCAGTTTTCTTAGGATGAAGAAAGTTATTTATAGACTTCAATATGTCCAGTGAGGGGCTGGCAGCATGGTCAAACGGCTTGCAGCACATGGCCTGTGAGGATGGGCCAAGGGCATTGGGATTGTTTAGCCTGGAGAAGACTAAGGAAGGGACCTAACAACAGCCTTCCAACGTCCAAGAAGATGGAACTTTACTGAGGAGCTAGAGAAACAACAGCCATAAACTGAAACACGGAAGGTTCTAACTGGATATATGGATAACATTTTTCACTATGAGGATCATTAAACATTGGAACAGGCTGTCCAGAGATCCTGTAAGAATCTCTGCCCTTGGACTTTTTTAATGCCCAAGTGGACAAAGCCCTAAGTAACCTGGTCTGAGTTCAGTGTTGGCCCTGCTTTAAGCAGGAGACTGGACTACATGACTTCCATTGGAATTATTCAATGCCTACCAAACATCATCTTATTCAAAATTAATAATCAATCAATTGATTAACTATCCCTTCTACCTCCAATTTGACAAGTTATTTAAAAAAATTAAGTGTCAGCCATACAAAAGGTGGAGGAGATGCCAGCAGTTCCAGTTACATTGACTTCAGCCAAAATGATAATTACTTAAGTGACAGAAACTTTAGTGTCACAATTTATCAAAAACGCAATGGCAGTAGAGGACAAATTAGTCATTCCCCTGTTGGAATGAAAGCAAAGGAGCTTCGCATCAAACACAGCAGAAGTAAAATTGTTCCAAGTTTCTTACCTCCCACTCACTCGCAAGCTTCACAGGCACCTCTATGCCCCTCTTCTCCAGCTGTTCCAACTTGTAATCTTCATATTTTTTGTATCCTGCATATCCCCCACCTGTAGCTACCAGAACATGGAAGGGGCGCAGGCGGAAGACTTGCCCTACTGGAGCGGTGTGAAGCTTCTTCCTGTCTGTAATAGAAAATAAACAAGCCTTCAGGAAAGAGAACAGCTACACAGTAAAGAAGCTACGATGTGCAGTGAGGGGTGTCAGCTTCGGTGATGAAAATGTGATCAGAAATCTATGACACAGGAGGTATGTAGAGATGCTCCTAAGTACCCCAGTTATCACAGCTTACCAAGTTACTGAGACTCAGACGTCAAATGCTAACTGGTCACCCACCCCCCACGTCCCCCCAGCATTCTTCCCCCAAAGATACATACAACGAGCTGCCCGAAAGCACCATGGGGCTGTGTTTCTCATGACTTTGCCTCTGTATTTCTATATCATACTTTCCAACTATGAGATATAAATTGTTACTATACTGAATAATCAGTTGTTGGGAACAATTGGTACTACTGTGGAGCTTCATGCTTCTCAGTCACTAAAGCTTTCATTATAGTTAGGGAATCCCCAATTTGCACAGCTAACTGGAAGAGGGAAGGAAATGACTCCCTGCTTCAGTGTAGGTTTGATAAACAGGATAATAGACTCATTTTTGCTGTAGGACACGTCACCACACACACACACTACAAGACATGTAGCATTACGTCTGTTTCTTAATTTCTTACTGAGAACTACCAAGCTCCTCCTGCATAACACAAGCCTTGCATGTCATCTGTGAGATACACATATCCACACTGTCACTAAGCAACAGGGCTGCCCCACAGAGCAATCACAGCCCGGGAAGCATTTCCCTTGCAAAATCTTCAGAGAAAACAAATATGTTCAGGCTTAATGGGCTAAGTAAGTATTAAGACTGTGCTGCTTCTATCCATATTACAATCAGTTTGAAGGTTCTCAGCAGTGAGCAGAAGTCACTATCGGACAAAAAAAATGCCCAAAGGAATTAATTCTGGGATAGGATTGGTGTCATTTCCACAAGAATCATTAACGTGGATGAGCCGGAATCAAAAAACAATGGACCTTATCTTGTTCCATCAATGTCAGGCTTAGGGTTTGACTATGAAAGGATGCATTAACAACCCAAAGAATTCAGTAAACACAAAATCTGTTTCTAGGCGTGCATAGAGACAAAGCACATAATTGCTTAGCAATCTGGGAAGCTTTAGTTCTAAGTAGCAGAGTTGATTAGAAGCACTCAGCTGCGCTTCATCCATCCTGCTGCAAAAAGATGCCCAATAGAAGTAATTCTTGCTCACATTTTGTTTTACCAAAATAGTGGTTTTGCTCATTTCTTTCCTACTTACGTGATTTAAAACATTGCTTGAATTATGTCATAAAATACGTCATAATATGAAAACAGCTTTAATCTTACTAACCCAACCAACAAACGGGGCAGCAACTACAGTTGCAGTCAAGATTCTAGAAAGTACTCTATCCTAAAGAAAAATGCTCAATAAAGAACAGGGATCATTTAGAACAGCTAAAGAAAGCTTTGTAAAGACTTTTATTTATTCTGAGTTTACAAAAACTCTACAACCTTTCAACTTAACACCATGATTTCAACAGAAATGTCTGTACAGAGGCTGAGGGTACTCTTTAGTACCCTTTCTTTAGTACATCTTTCACTCCCTTACCAACACATTTTGGTTCTAAGCTAGCAAAGCTGCTCAGCTGTTCCACCAGAGCTTAGCAAATTCCCAGGCCAAAACCCCTCAGCAGGAACAGCTCCTTCTGGTTTGTGTCCAGGGAGAGGCTGTTTCCACTTCAGGAGCCTCTGCTGAATACACCAATGTGAACGTTTCTCTTCCTGTGATGGAGACCAAGCAATCCATGTTCCACAAGCCACAGCAAACACAATTTAATTTGCTGATAAATGATGTCAAGAGTTGGCTTTTCCCCATCTCCAGTGTTAATGCAGCAGCACTTCTGTAACTGGTACCCAAAACATCATTTTTGGTAAAGGCATCCAACACATCGCTGTTAATATTTTTTTGCCCTGACAAAATACAATTCCGCACCTTTCAGATACAAATGAAATTCACACAACAAGCTTACAAATTCCAAGACAAAAAGATTAGTTACTGATTCTGGCACCAGTACCACGTTCAGGCAGTTGGCGCTGTTTAGAGACTTCAGCTGAACATCATGTTCTCTAGTGACACTAACACTGCTGCAGCTCTGGCAAGTGGCAGGAGAACGTCAGGAAAGCTCATGTCTTAGCACGTGAGCCAGCAGAAATAAGTCTGGGACAAGAGGAAAAAGGTGTAGGACTTTCTACCTACGAATAACATACTTTTAGATGCTTTGAACCCTGCATCTGAACTCCTTACAGATAAGGCTAACCTGTTCCAGATTTCTCTTGAACACCGAGTTTATTCAGCAGGTGAGAACAAAAGCAGAGTAACAATTTTCTTCTCCGGATCAGATAAAAGAGACTCACTCCCTTTGAAAAAGTAAAAATCACAGGAGAGAAAGCAAAGGGCACACCCAAAGGCTACGCAATAGCGCACACTCTAGCCTATGCAATCAGGTGCAATGGTATAAATACTGCTTTGTTACTCTGACCAAATTAAAAATTTCCCCTGGGAAAAGATACAAACACTTAGATAAGACTGTTTTAAGAGGCAGAGGTAAAACTAAAAAACAGTTAAATTCTCTTCCTAATAACATCATTTGCAAGTAATCTAGATTTAAATCCAAATCAGAATCTGAAGTATCAATGAATTAGAAAATGACAGGCTAAAAATTTGTTCAAAACTCAAAGCTAACTTCAAATGACCCTGTCTTTCACGCCATGCAACAATTTTGCATTACGTATCTCAGTTTTGTAGATTTATTTTTTTCCCTGTAAGGATTTACTTCGATTTCTAGACAACAAAGAGCTGCCATTTCTATTAACCTGTGTAAGCATATTCTGATAATGAAATATCCACACATGACATGGCAGACAGGATTTGGATGGGCAAGTTAACTCAAAGAAATAGTTACAGAAAACTGCTGCAATACCTCAGGTAGCAAAAACTGAAAACTGTACACAGCTGTTATAGTAACACAGGACAACACATGCTACAAGTTTACAAACAAAATCTATTATAACCAAACAATAATATTTGATCTTCCCAGCATTACCCAGTTAGAGTAACTCTAAGTGCTAGCAGGACTTTAATCAGGTCTCAAACATTTCACGTAAACCCTACTGTGATTTCCTGATTTATTAGAATTTCAAATACAGATTGATATATAAAAGGATACTTACACTGTTTTCTTCCTACAGGCCTGTTAAACTGCTGAAGTCTGAGTTCTCTCAGCTGGCAGGAGCTGTACTACAAAGGAGGTGATACAGCTGAACTGTTTTCAACAAATTCCCACCTGGTACGTCCTGTGGCTTTCTTATTATCTTTATTTATTATATATAAAGCTCAATGTTGCTTTTGAGTCACTCACTTCAGGTATAACATTATTTCACCGGCTTTCATCTTGACAATGGATATCATTTTAGCTGTCAGCTCATTATTCGTGGCTATGCTATCACAACAATCGCTCAGCCAATATCCACACAGATTCTCTCACATCACCTTCTTAACATTGTCCAGCAAAAGAAAGATAGAGGCATGCCTGGCCTGCCACTTGCTGTGCTGCTAGAAACACTGGAGAGCAACACAACACTTAAAAAACGCTACAGGACAGGCAAAACCATTAAACTGATGTAAAAAAAAAAAGAAATAATCAAAGCTTGAAATGAAGGAGGAAGATACAACGGAGGAGTGGGAAGTACACAAACTATTGGATCAGCAAGTTCATTAAAATGAGCTGTTAGGTTTTTTTAAATGTAAGAACACAGTCCTAACACAAATCTCTGCTAAATTCTATTGTCTTTACAAAGGTAGTTTTCCAAGGAGTCTACAGTTGGAAAATTCAGTAAAGTGCAGAAGTTAATGAAGGAAAATTAACCTATGGTTAATGGGGTTTAATTTGACAGAAAAAAATTTAGATGTTTGGAAAAGTTTAAAAGCTACAAGAAATTCCATTATATATGCTCTTCCCCAGAGTCCTTCTTCCTCTAGCACCTATTATTAGTATCACAGTCTGATTAAATTTGCTCTATAGAATACTCTACTTTCTTCAGTTGCTGAAAGTAGGGTGTACAGGGAAACGTGAAAGCCCTCATTTTGCATACAGCTGGCCTGACAAAGCCAAGACAGTGACACTGTTAAACACTAACTCCTAGTTTATGGTATGTTGTTAAGTTGTACAAATATACTTACAGGAGGAAAACCTGATTCATTAGTGCACCCAGATGGATGTGATATGAGAGGTGCATTTGCATTGTATTTACATACACTGAGGCACATACAAAAGATGCAGAGCTGCTCAACTACTATGAAGTCTGAACATATTAAGTAAACAGCAAACTTGTCAAAAAAGACCTATTACCAAGGAAGATGGAAACAGATCTCAATGTAAATCTCCCTCAGGGGGTGGAAAGTAGAAAAAAAAAAAAAGTAGAAACATAACAGCCATTCACTTTATTATCCTTGCTGCTTTACTGCTGGCACTGTTACACAGGTTTCCTCAGAAGTGATAATCCCAGTGAAAAGAATGATTGTCAAAGTACCAAATAAGCTTAAAAAAAGGCAAATACCCTCCAAGGAAGTACATTACTAGAGACCATTGGGGCAGCAGATTCAGTATGAGAGTCAACAAAAATACTGGGGGAAAAAAAACAAACCAGAAAATAAACAATTGCAAGGCCTACTAACGAGCCTCAGTGGAGGAACCGCTGATTTGGGGACTGACATTGTCCCAGATGGGATCAGCTCTGCCTTGACAAGTTTTAGCCAATACTTCTCTGGATACTCTAGCACCTGAACTGCTGTCCAGATGTGTGTCCTCTGCAAGGCTCCTTATACCTATGAAATAATTAAGGAACAGATGGCACTTCCAAAAGAGCACAGAAGCTTTCAACCTTGGCTTGGGAAGTTATTTGTCTAAAGTGCTCCTCTTGTTAAAGTACATTGTTTCTGGGCATGTTTGTGTTTTTGTTTTTTTAATGCTATGTTTGCTATCCAGGTATTCCAAAATAGCTAAGAAACAATAAAATGAAATAGGTAAATACACTTGGTTTACTCTCTGGAAAACAAAAGGAGTAAAGCATAATTAACTTACAAGCCTGAATCTATGGAAATGCCATGAACTGAATAGGTCTCCGATGCTGGACTCCCACTTCTGCTTTAATGTCAAGAACTTCACATTCACCAGTACGTGACTGTAATTTGCCAAACTTTGAGTAACCTTAAATTAAAAGTCACTGGGTAGATACAAGCCTTCACTTACCACTGAAAAATGTCCTGGAAGGTGGCTGCTTCCATAAGACTCCAGTTCTAACACACAGGTTCTCACGCAGAAGGAATTTACAGCCAGTCAGCAAACTGCAAATACAACACAGATCAGTTGCTTAAGTACAAATATTTAATAATGCAAACATAACAGTTCAATCTAGCAATAATCTTATATTCAGGTGGTGAATACCAGAGAGGGAAAAATCTCTTCAAAGTAATATAAATTTGCCACTGAGCCTATTCGCTTTTGGCCTACTGCTTCCCTAAAAAGCTCCTGCAGTGTTCAGGATATTCAGAGGTTTATCTGATATGCATCTATTTTTTCTTCTATTTTTCTTACCAAATACTGACATCTGTTCCTCTTGACCTTAATTCCATTGTAACGGTGATACAATACTGAATATTGTATGTGTTGATCTTGGCAATAGCCCCTTTCAGGCAACTAGTTATGCTGTCATTATGTATCAAATCTTGGCCTGTTTGGAGCTCTAAAATGTTAGTGACTGTGAATACAACATGAGTCTTTTTTAAAAAGCAAGCTAATATTATCTAATCTCATCTTGTTGTATGCACTGCCCAGGCCTACATGTTTAGTAATGTATTTGTTGTTTTTTCCTTTTTTTTTAAATAAGCATTTATAGGACTGATGAGAATTACTACTCTCTAAATCTGCTTCCACCTTAACATAGATGAATTTTATCCAACAGCACACAAACAATTCCTTTAACGTCAGTAAATTACTCATATTTTGCTATGGAAAACAAAAATGTTTAAAACAAGATTTCTCTACTTAGGAGGAAAGTACATAGCACAAGCATCATTATTGCCTGTAACAACCTGCCTAATGTGTATTTACTTCTATCCAAAGGTATGTTTATAATGGGCAATGCTGAATTCAGACACACTTATCAAAACAAGCTCAGTTTGCAATCGCAGTGGTAAATTTTGTAACAATCATTTAGCACTTGGGATTACTGCATCTCTACCAAGCTGCTACACAGGTGTGGCATTTAGGAACTTCCTACAACAGCAACTATCTTAAGAGACACTGATGAATGGGTTCATTTATCTCCTTCCTCACCCTGCTGGTGGGGTGGAGGAGTAGATAGAAAAGTTATGGATTCTATTAGACCAACTGTTAGAGCTAGAAAAATAAACAGCCAGGGATGGAAGTTCTTCTTTAGCATTTATCTTACCACTCTGTGCACTGGTGAACTGTAATGTGACTGAAAACACATGACAGACTTATAACTGCCCAATGCAGGGAAAACATTTGGCCAGGATTTTTTTCTAATAGATCTGAAAAGGATCCGTCCAACTGTACAACAACTACTCCTGTTCAAAGTCTGTAAATAAGCACATTTAGACAAGTACTTGAAGATAGCACAGCAACACCACATCCTGCTGTTAGACAACATCCCAGGGCAGGAGAGGGGCAGTGGTCTCACATTGAGAGGCTTGTCCTTTGGGAAGAACCAGGTCTGGCAGGTGTTTGTGCCACCCGCTCATTCCCGTGATGCAAATATCATTGCTGGGATGTCTTCTTTCGGCTCCCTGACCTTTCATCTGCTCTTGATCAGATATACGACAAGTACTGAATTACTTCACTAGCTTATGAGCTATTGCATCATTTAGGGAGATTCAGTTCCGGGAAATTATTATTAGGAATTTTAAGAATTAATTTCAGTACCTTCTGAGTCACATACAGACATTATCTCTTTATTTAGAAGAAGAGTCTACAAATAGCAGATTTCTTGTCTAGAAATCATACAATGATACTAGTAGACACTTGCTAACAATGTTTTAATGGTAGCCAAGAACAAATAGCTACAGTTTTCATTTATCCCCCATAACATGGTCAGTAATATTTCACTCTGCCCTTCAGCTTCATGGGCTCTATTAAAACCGCTGCATTAACTCAAATGTGGCAGTTCCTGCCCAAAACATAGGTTCCCGGAACCAGGTGCTAAACATGCCACACCGTTGCATCATCTCCCAGGATATTATTTCCTTAGCAAGACATAAAAAAATCGTCCCACACTGCTGTAGAACCTGTATGTTTGACATAGCAACATGATGTAATTTTATCATGACAACAACGAGGTCAGCTGATCCGCTTGGGTCATACACCAGACCTACACTAATTTGCAGTACTACCAGGCCTGCTTTACAACATATTAAAACACCTGGGATGAAAGGAATACTTGACCAGCTGGGAGCCTTTGGGTTACTTCTAAGGGACCCAAAACATGAGGAACTAATCAAGCTATCACTAGACTGAAATTTACCAGAAAAGTTTTAGAACCCTACAAAATAGGGGGGTGTGGGAAAATCTTGGAACTTAGCAGCCTAAAGCACTAGTATTTTCAAGACATCTGTTAATC
>VZRU01015354.1:0-17058 GCA_013398155.1 Pedionomus torquatus
AGAGGCACCACTACTTCCAGAAGGGAGGAGCAGATTTTCAGTATGGTTTCATTTATCTTACTTGGAGAGCTCTACACTTGGGAGAAATCAGTCCCACATCATTTCAAAAGGTATAGCTGCTCTGTTAAGGTCTCCTCTTTCTGAAGTGGTCACATGGACTCCCTTCACTGTCCATGGGTAGTGAAGAGTTTTGGAATTGTGATTGATCAACTGAAAATCAGAAGCCCCAAATGGGTAGAACTACAGACTGTCAAAAGTGGATTTGAGATTCTAGATGTGGAAATGTCCTGACACATGTAGCTTGATGCATAGTGATTTGCATATATTTAATTAAAATTAAAGAAGTACCTTCAGATACTGGACAGAGGGAAGAAAAGGGAGTGCTTTCGCAATGGAGTTGGACTAGATGATCTCTAGAGGTACCTTCCAAATCTGACAACTCCATGATTCCATGTATATTGTGTGGACTGTCGTATGTTAGGAACAATGGCTGCAGGGAGAGATATCAGACATTGCCAAAATGTATCTTCAACAAGAACATGATTCTGTGAAAGAGGCACAAGAATGGTACTTAAATCCATCCACAAAACACCAGAGTAAACTGAGAAATACATGCCCATTTCCCACAGCAGTGAGCCACCTGCTGGAACTTCTTCAGGCGGTTCAGGTGAATCCCTGACAGAATGAAGCACTTGCCAAACTGGAACACAAACCTGTGGGAGGACCACTCCTCCAGTGGTCTGTAGGAGAACTGTTTCTGGATGGGGTTTGTGAGCCTTTCCAAGTGCTGCTCTTTGGAGCACTCTGAGACAGTCTGTGTTTACCCAGGAGTGAAGAGTGGGAGGTAGGAGCATTAGAATTGACGCTCAGCCCAGCTTGAGATGGCTGTGAGTGAGATGAGCTCAGTGGGGAGCTGGTGGCTTCCCACTATCTGTATGCCCAGGTGCAGCTGCATTTGGTGAGGAATTTCTACATGGCAGAAATAATGGAAGGGAGGGGATGAATCTGTTTTATCCCTCTCAGGTCCTTTGAAAGGCCACTTCACATGTCCTGTTGAATGCAATTGCTTCCATTAAATGAAAATCCCATTTAGAAAATTGTGGATGGAAGGCTCAGAAAGCTCAGCAGCAAGACAGCCCGTACATCAGAGTACCCACATAAGCAGATCCTCATAACCCACCTCATTGACACACAGAAGCTCAAACTGCCCACACAGAGGAGGTGGTTCTCTGATTCTTCTCCATGTGCCTCAGAGAATTTGATCGCTGGGGGATCTCATGGCTTTGTTAGAGACAGATCTAGCCAATCTCCAGCCAATCCAAGAATAGCAACACAGTTCTCTGTAGTGTGAGCAGTTCCTGACAGGTGGAAGATATCTCACAGAGTTTTCTCCCAAGGAACTGGCATAGTCAAGTATTTGATTCTAGATATTAAAATGATCTTGAAACCTCCAAAGAGGAAGACAACTACAGGCCACTCTGGACATTGGAATACAGAGCAAGTAAGGTAAGGGATTCACTTGTCTCATTTCTGAGCCACTAACTGAAGCAGACAAGAGGACTGACACTGCTTGCAGCTCTGAGACCATGTGCACCCAGTACCCTCATCCTTGCTCATCTTCAGATTTCCCTGCATGCTCTATATCAGAGCAATATGATCTCCCTCAGAAATACACCATTTCACTTTCCCCTATCTCAGCTAACTGCCCTCCTCCCCCTTATCCTTAGCATCTATCCTTGGCACAGCCACCAACGTGGGTGACATTTTGCAGCTACTCCTGCCCACCTGTGCTGGCCATGGCCCCTGCATTGGGTGGTGGAGGGAAGATGAAGGGGGAGTAAAAGATCCGGGCCATCCCACAGGCTGTTCCCTGTTTTATTACACCTGTGATTCTGCAGAGGAAAGCAGCATCTGGAGCCCCATACGCACCCCCTGCCACTCCAGAGCAGGTCCAGACACAGAAGAGCTGTTCCTCAGAGCTCATGAGGCTGCTGCCAAGTCAGGCCATCCTGCCTTTCTGGGCCTTTGTGGGCAAAGACACAGCAAGGCAGGGCCTGACGGTCACTGGCAACAGAGTGGCCCAATATGTCTCCCTCAGCTCCAAGAGATGGTGCTCAAAAAAGGATCCTCTGAAGGCTGTCCCAACCTCCCACTCCTTTGTCAATGGAGAAATGTCTCCCTGTTCCACCCCCAAGCAACATCTCACTCCTCTGTCAGCTTGGGAAAAGTCTATAGAGGGAAGGACCACATGGAGGCCAGGCCTGAATGCAGAAGAACTTTAATGAGACAAAAAAGGGAAACAAGCTAACTCCAGTTCATGGAGCCCTAGTGGCAGCTGAGGCTCTGTGGTCTTTGACCTTGGAGAAGTTCTTGCACGATGTCTGTGTGCCTGCTCCACAGAGGAAGAGGAGACAGATGTTCCCCACCATGTGTGCCTTGGTGAAATCTTGGTGCCATGGGGAACAGAAGGGAAAAAAAACGAAGGGAGAAGCAGCAAATCCAAGCAGCTGTGATGAAAACACATCCCAAATGTCCATCCTTTTCCCAGTACCATGTTAGGAGTTCTTCAAAGTGTCTTCCTGTAGCTGTTCCAGCATCTTTATCAGACGAGGGACCTTCTGCCGTAGTAGCGGCTGGAAATGCCAGAGAGGTCACAGCAGGCAGAGTTGATGGGGACTCCATCACAGCTGAGGATGCTGCCAACAGCAGCAGAGGTGGAGGATCCCACCACAGTGTTCTGGGGGAAGGAGCTGAGGATGGGTCCGGGCAGGGTCACCACAACAACAGGAGGCTCAATGACAACGGTGGAGTTCTGGCACTGCCTGACACAGGGCTCGTTGCAGCTGTTGGCCAGTGGGGTCGGTCCACAGGGCCGGCAGGGCAGGCACTGGTTGTAGCAGGACATGTCTCTGGGCAGCAGGTGCACCTGAGAGAGGAGCAGGAAGGAAACTGAGAACAACAGTGTGTGAGGATCAGCCTGGTTACCCTATCACAAAGAGCCAAGACCACCACTGAGTGGAGAGCTGGAGGTCAGGGAGGAGACACAGAGTCTTCATCACATGTGAAAGTGCTTACTGCCCCATAGAGAGCTCCCTCTGGAACATCCTAGCCTCTAAGCAGAGCTTCCTTACCCTTCTCACTATCATAATAGGAATATGGAAACCAAAGGAAAAAAGAGAGTGAATATCATCAAGAATAGCTCTGACTTTGGAAGAGAAGCAGAAGGGGCTTCACACTAACCTGATTCCCAAGAAGAAGGAGGCAAGAGAAGTGGATGAGAGAGCAGGGAACTGCACTGGTTTTTATACCTGCCCTTCATTGCCACAGGACCAGAGGCACCTGACAAACTCATCTTGAATGCAAACCATTGCAGGTAATGATATGGGCTGTGCTTTGGTTTCCAACACTGCTGTCTTTTCATTTCCACATTTCTGCCATGCCCATTCCACAATCGAAGCTTCTTCTGAACACAGGGATGAAATACCCTATCATTTCTAGGGCAAGAAAGCAGTGGTGTAAGCAGAAAACTCAGCTAAAGTGCTGCATGTGTTCTGACTAAAATAGTTTGAGTCATTTTGGTGGGCTTGTTTGAAGCGTCATTCTAAGAAAGATGCTCTCCCCATCCTTAGCTGGATAGCCACGGGCTCCTATGCATCAGGACCTGCCCTGACCTTCTCTATCTTTCCCTCCTCAGCTCACTCTGATGGGCATATTTTGCTTTCCCACATATATCTCTTGATCCACCAGGATTTCGTTCCACCTTGCGTAACAAGTCCTGGTTCCCTGGGCAGTGGGAGAGACAGAGAGTCCATGGATCTTGGTGTTCCTATGTATCTTCTTCTCTTGTGTGTATTTAAAGGAGGTATTCACATTGGATAAAAAATTTGTCTGATTCCATGCTGGTGAGCCTGAGACTGTGTCAGTGTCCTTGTGTGTCTCTCATCAGGAGGGAATCTGCTAGTTATGACAGGCTACTGTCCACTACTCAGTCCATGAACACCACAGAGCAGCAGATTCCCAGAATCAGCAGGAGCTTGAGTGCAGCTGAGTGGTGATGGCGCCAGCTGTCCAGGGAAGAGGCCCTGAAATGCNCTTTAATGAGACAAAAAAGGGAAACAAGCTAACTCCAGTTCATGGAGCCCTAGTGGCAGCTGAGGCTCTGTGGTCTTTGACCTTGGAGAAGTTCTTGCACGATGTCTGTGTGCCTGCTCCACAGAGGAAGAGGAGACAGATGTTCCCCACCATGTGTGCCTTGGTGAAATCTTGGTGCCATGGGGAACAGAAGGGAAAAAAAACGAAGGGAGAAGCAGCAAATCCAAGCAGCTGTGATGAAAACACATCCCAAATGTCCATCCTTTTCCCAGTACCATGTTAGGAGTTCTTCAAAGTGTCTTCCTGTAGCTGTTCCAGCATCTTTATCAGACGAGGGACCTTCTGCCGTAGTAGCGGCTGGAAATGCCAGAGAGGTCACAGCAGGCAGAGTTGATGGGGACTCCATCACAGCTGAGGATGCTGCCAACAGCAGCAGAGGTGGAGGATCCCACCACAGTGTTCTGGGGGAAGGAGCTGAGGATGGGTCCGGGCAGGGTCACCACAACAACAGGAGGCTCAATGACAACGGTGGAGTTCTGGCACTGCCTGACACAGGGCTCGTTGCAGCTGTTGGCCAGTGGGGTCGGTCCACAGGGCCGGCAGGGCAGGCACTGGTTGTAGCAGGACATGTCTCTGGGCAGCAGGTGCACCTGAGAGAGGAGCAGGAAGGAAACTGAGAACAACAGTGTGTGAGGATCAGCCTGGTTACCCTATCACAAAGAGCCAAGACCACCACTGAGTGGAGAGCTGGAGGTCAGGGAGGAGACACAGAGTCTTCATCACATGTGAAAGTGCTTACTGCCCCATAGAGAGCTCCCTCTGGAACATCCTAGCCTCTAAGCAGAGCTTCCTTACCCTTCTCACTATCATAATAGGAATATGGAAACCAAAGGAAAAAAGAGAGTGAATATCATCAAGAATAGCTCTGACTTTGGAAGAGAAGCAGAAGGGGCTTCACACTAACCTGATTCCCAAGAAGAAGGAGGCAAGAGAAGTGGATGAGAGAGCAGGGAACTGCACTGGTTTTTATACCTGCCCTTCATTGCCACAGGACCAGAGGCACCTGACAAACTCATCTTGAATGCAAACCATTGCAGGTAATGATATGGGCTGTGCTTTGGTTTCCAACACTGCTGTCTTTTCATTTCCACATTTCTGCCATGCCCATTCCACAATCGAAGCTTCTTCTGAACACAGGGATGAAATACCCTATCATTTCTAGGGCAAGAAAGCAGTGGTGTAAGCAGAAAACTCAGCTAAAGTGCTGCATGTGTTCTGACTAAAATAGTTTGAGTCATTTTGGTGGGCTTGTTTGAAGCGTCATTCTAAGAAAGATGCTCTCCCCATCCTTAGCTGGATAGCCACGGGCTCCTATGCATCAGGACCTGCCCTGACCTTCTCTATCTTTCCCTCCTCAGCTCACTCTGATGGGCATATTTTGCTTTCCCACATATATCTCTTGATCCACCAGGATTTCGTTCCACCTTGCGTAACAAGTCCTGGTTCCCTGGGCAGTGGGAGAGACAGAGAGTCCATGGATCTTGGTGTTCCTATGTATCTTCTTCTCTTGTGTGTATTTAAAGGAGGTATTCACATTGGATAAAAAATTTGTCTGATTCCATGCTGGTGAGCCTGAGACTGTGTCAGTGTCCTTGTGTGTCTCTCATCAGGAGGGAATCTGCTAGTTATGACAGGCTACTGTCCACTACTCAGTCCATGAACACCACAGAGCAGCAGATTCCCAGAATCAGCAGGAGCTTGAGTGCAGCTGAGTGGTGATGGCGCCAGCTGTCCAGGGAAGAGGCCCTGAAATGCGGCCCCTGCCTCCTGAAACCTCCTTCACCTGTCCCTCTAAAGCTCCTGCTCATTTCAGGCCCCAACAAGGATGCTTTCATACTACTTTGGATCCTGAGTTGAATTCAGCATAACAACATTGGGAGCTCCTCGACGTCCTCTCTCCCTGCCTCTCTGGTCCAGAACACAGCTGCTCTCCCAAGCACTGGAGAGTTCAAAGGATGGAGATTGCTTCCAGGGCAAGGAGAAAGGCTAAGAAATCCTGCCCACCTCATGCTGCCGATCTCTGAGTGCATGTTTCCAAGGCAGTGCCAGTGGTGTCTAGGGTAGGACACAGCCCTCTCTCAGGTCCATGTCAATGCCAAATGGACTTGTGCAGCCCCTTGACCTGATGCCGTGTCAGGCAGGGGCTGAGACATTGAGTCAAGAAGGTGCTGAACGGGAGGAATGTGAAGCTTGACGTCGCTGTGCTCTAAGTGGAAGGACAGACCCTGTGGCTTGCACAGGGTAAGCCAAAGAGCTGATGCCTGCTTTGTTCTTCGGATTACAGTTGTCAGCCACCGGCATCTCAGTCCGGGCCTCTCTACTCCTGGCCCGGCTGCAACGTCGGCGCAGGGCTGAGCCCCGGGGCGGAGCTGGCGGCGGCGCAGAGGAGGCGGCGGAGAGGAGGCGCGGCGGCCGGAGCAGAGAGCCGGGGCTGGCGGGGACAGCGAGGCGCGGGCGGCGGAGCGGCGGGATGCGGCGGTGGCGGGGCGCAGGGCTGGCGGGGCTGGCCGCGCTGCTCCTGGGTGCGTGGGGATGGCAGCGGGATTCCCCTTTTGCTTTCCTTTTTTCAAGAAGTCTCTTCTGCCTTCCGTGAGGTCATTTATTCCAAGCTGAGCTGTCTCTGTTATTTCATTTCCTTACATCTACATCCATCCATCAACCCATCCACTTCTCTAAGCCCATCTCTTTTCCTCACTCCTTTCTCCTATTTACTCTGTCTTTCCAAACTTCTCTCACACATTCTTGTGTCCAACTCACCACTCTAGGAGAAATTTTGTCTCCAGACTTTGTTCTCAGAATATCTCCCCACCATTCACGAACTGTTTTCTTCTTTCCTCTGCTTCTGCATTACATTTTCTGGTGAAGCAAAGTGATTATTTTCTTTGCGGCAGTGGCAGCGGGCAGAGCCCAGGTGCAGCAGGAGCCGTGGGCAGAAACCACCGAGGGCACCGCCATCAGCATCAACTGCTCACACCCCAACATAGCACTCGGGGACCTGATCCACTGGTACCGTCAGCTCCCGGGTCGAGGCCCCGCATTCCTCGTCAGCGCTCACAAAGACTCCAAAGAGATGCGGGTCCCTCCGGGGCGGCTGCGGGTGGCGGCAGACGGTCGGTCCAGCGCCCTGTGGCTCTCCCGGCCCCGGCGCGGGGACGCGGCGGTGTATTACTGCGCCCTGGGAGACACGGGGAGAGGAGCCGGGGCTGCGGCCGGGCAGGAACCGCCGCGGGCGGGGCCGGGCGTGTGTGTCGGGGGCGGGGGGACAGCCCCGGGCGGGCCCGACAGGGGGCGCTGCCGCTCCGCCCGCCGGGGCCGCCTCGCCGCTCCCGGCGCCGCCCGGCCCTGAGCCCTGGGGACCTTCCCCTGACCCACGGGCCCGGGCACCGGCACCCTCCATGCCCCAGAGCCGCCGCGTTCCGCGGCCTCTAGAGTTCAGCTCCGGATTCCCATGCAGTCAGGAGTTCAAGCTCCAGAGCGGCAGCAGAAGTTCTCAGGCACCTTCAAGCGCTCCCCACCGGGGCTCCGTGGTGACACCACCAGTTTATTTGACAGGATTCAGCACCTTTGGAATTGAGGCCCAGGAGACCGGGGAAACGCTTGCACAGGGCCCACTGAACGCAGCCTCAAGGGATGCCAGGTTCCTCCTGGAGGAGGAGTCAGAGGGAGCTTTGCTGAGTTGCCCTGAGGGGCTGGAGGTCTGAGGTGAGTGAGAGCTGGGAAGAGGCCTCTGGGAAGAGACTGTGGTGCTCCAGGGAGTCCCCTGATATCTCTGTGTGACACGAGTTGCTGACTGAGCTGGTCAATGTGTATCGGCAGTTGTGTCAGAGGCACAGAGTGAGGAATCAGCCCTGCTCCCTGTCCCAGCTGGACTTGATACTTGTGTATCCAGTGAAGTACTGGCAGGATAACAGGCATGTCCAGGCAGGCCATACGTCTGACACATGATCAGATGGGATCAGCTCCTCTCACTCCTCCATCTGTCTTCCCACATCTATTCCAAGCATCTGTGTTGCCCCTTTTTCCTCATATCTGCTCACTCTACTAAAAATCCTGTGTCTTGCACAATCCAGAAAACTTTTTAATTTCATCCCATAAGGCATCTGATACCATTGTAAGAAGAAATACCCCTGAGTTTATACTATGATCCTTTCTTCTCACCCTTCTGGAAGAAAAAGTGCACGTCCCCAGGCAGAAAGGATACCTGAAGAGATGGGGAGTAAATCTAAGTGATTGTGCTGGATGTTCTCCAGCCAGAGAGAGATGGTGTGCCTAGCCTGGGGTAGGATGATTACATAGGTGCTGTTCCCAGAGAAGTTTCCCTTAAAGGGACTCATCCATGGCCTGTGGAGAAAGGAGAGAAAACCCCTGTAGAGACAAGGAGATAGACATCTGTTTCCTCTTGAATTTTGGCAGTTGCTGGTTCTACCTCCTTTCAGATGCTTCACTAGGGGCAAGTCCTGCATGATTAACCTGGTGGCCTTCTATGACAGAGTTACTGTGTCGGTAGACAGAGGACAGCCTGTGGACGTGATCTACCTGGACCTCTGCAAAGCCTTTGACACAGTCCCCCACAAAATACTGTTTGATAAATTGGAGAGATATGGATTCGATGCCTGGACTGTTCAGTGGATAAGGAACTGGCAGGATGGTCGCATCCAGAGGGTGGTGATCAATGGCCTGAAGTCCAGCTGGAGAGCAGTCACAAGTGGTGTCCCTCAAGGGTCCGTGCTGGGACTGATACTCTTCAACATTTTTATCAATGATATAGACAAAGAGATTGAATGCACCATTAGCAAGTTTGCAGATGACACCAAACTGTGTGGTGTTGTTGACACCCTGGAGGGAAGGGAAGTCATCCAGACGGACCTGGATCGGATGGAGAGGTGGGCCCAGATGAAGATCATGAGGTTCAACAAGAGCAAGTGCAGGGTTTTGCACCTGGGCCAGAATGACCCTCACTATCAGTACAGTCTGGGGAACGAGGTACTAGAAAGCAGCGCGGAAGAAAGGGACTTGGGAGTGCTGATGGACAAGAGGCTGGACATGAGTAGGCAGTGCACACTTGCAGCCCAGAAAGCCAATCTCATCCTGGGCTGCATCAAAAGATGTGTTGCCAGCGGATCCAGAGAGGTGATTCTGACACTTTGCTCTGGTGAGGCCCCATCTGGAGTACTGTGTGCAGGGCCCTCAATATAGGAAGGATATGGACCTGATGGAGCAGGTCCAGAGCAGGGCCATGAAGATGATCAAAGGACTGGAGCACCTCTGCTATGATGATAGGCTGAGGGAACTCTGGCTGTTCAGCCTGGAGTAGAGGAGGCTCTGGGGTGACCTGATCGCAGCCTTTCAGTCCCTAAAGGTAGCCTAAAGGAAGGCTGGGGAGGGTCTATTCACCAAGGCCTGCTGCAATAGGATGAGGGGTAATGGACTTAAGTTGGAGAAGGGTAGATTTAAGTTGAATATTAGAAAAAATTTCTTTACACTGAGGGTGGTAGAACACTGGAACAGGTTGCCCAGGGAGGTGGTTGAGGCCCCTTCCTTGGAGAAATTCAAGGCTAGGCTTGATGAAGCCCTGGGCAACCTGGTCTAGTTGGGGGTGTCCCTGTGACTGCGGGGAGGTAGGACTAGATGACCTTTGGAGGTCCCTTCTGGCCTGGAGGATTCTATGATTCTATGCTACCGAGGGACAAGGACCACATGAACTGTGAAGGGGCATATCTTCAACCTCATGTGAGGTCACTGCAGGCCCCTGTCTCTGGGTGGGCACTGGATGGCAGGAGAAGTTCCCTATTGACACTGCTCCTGTGCTGGGGACCAGTTGTGATCTCCATGAGGCACAACAAGCAGGAAAATAGCCTGCAGCTCCTGTCACATGACAGCTGACTGCTTGGTCTCCTCCTTCAGGCTCCTACAGGAATTCTCTGGTGCCCGAGGCCCCTTTGGCAGTGTGATCTGGAGCTTAGAGGCAGCACTTCTACACCAGTGTCTGTCTGCCTAAAAGGATGCTCCAGCACCTTATTTTCTCAATTCTCTCCCATTAGCCATGTACAGACATGGCCGAGGGCCCCCATGAGCCTTCTCTTCCCCAGGCTGAACACTGCCAGCCCTCTCATACCATCCTCAGAGGAAACTTGCTCCAATCCATGCTCCTTTTTGCTGTGCTTGCTCCAATGCCTGTCTTGTACTGTGGAGCTCAGAACTGGACCCAGCACGCCACAAGTGTCATCATCAGCTCTGAGCAGAAAGGAAGGAACATGGGTCTTCATGTGTCTCCTGGCAGTGCTGTTTCCCCCGTGCACCCACAGCTCTGCAGTCTAAGATCCAAGGACCATTGTATTATCATATGATTGGTTTCTTTACTTTGACCTCTATTAGTGACCATAGGAGCTTCTACCTTCCCTGACAGTAACTGTGTATCTCTCACTACAAGACAAGCAAACCTCAAAACTGCTTCTGTTTCATTATTTCCCTCTTGAACTTCAGCCATGGCAGTTGATGCAAAGTGATGCTCTACCTTTTCTTTTCCATTGTGCATCACTAATGAAAAAATACAACAAACACAGAGAAAAAGAAGCTCGCCCCAAGCATCTCAGCAAGGAGCATCCACAGGCTCTCATTGCCCAGTTCTCTCTGTGGGGCTCCAGCCTCAGCCTCATATCAGTAGTTGTCTCTTCTACTTCCCTGGCAGAAATGAAAGAATGCAGGAATAGCTCCCTGGTGGCCTTTGTCATCTCCTTCAGGGAGACCTGGGGTCTGGAACGTCCCCAGTTCCTGTTCCAGAAGCAAGGGCACAGCAGAGGATGGTGAGTCTGCTGCCAGCCCAATCTCCTTCTGGCTGCAAATGCTGAATTCTGCCCACAGAAATGAGGGTCAGTTAATGAAGTTGCTCTCTAGTTTATTTGCAGGTAAATGTATTCTCTTCTAGATACACCACCACCCTCTCCCCCAGAATAGCAGTTGAGAGGAAAAGATTTTGTATCATTGTTTCAGTTCACATGTCTGTGTGGAACTGGTTGTGCCCCCCGTTCTTGGCTGCATTTCCTTCATTGCCTTTTGGACAAGGGAAGTGGAAGAAAGTGTAATAAGAACCAGCCCATCCCTAGTGATCACCATAGGATAGTTGTGGAGGTCTAGGACTAATTCCAGCTTCCATGCCACCCTGACACACTCACATGGCAAGGAAGTCTTCTGTCATGGCCTGCAGCTGCAAATGCTGGGGTTGGGGCACAAGAGAAATAGATGGCCTGATGAAGCTGCCTTCAGATGAACAACCTCTCTTCAAAAGACAAACTACTATTAAATAGAAGGTGGCCTCAGGAGCAGATTTCAGCTTTTTAGTCATCAGCCCTGACATTCGTCAGTTAACCTGGCTCACTTGAGCTGATGGAGCTTCTCTGCTGAGGTGACCATCTCCTCATTTCGGTTTAAGTGTTTGCTTGGTTTTTTTTCCAATAAGATTTTTCAGAAGCCAATTTATAAGATGGGATAGGAAGTGTGGTGGCACACAGGATTTATTGGTTCCTCAGATATCTTCTTGTGAAGATAGGAAGAATGTCCCCAGTATATGGATGAGTAGGACAGTTGGTATCTGCAGGGTTGAGCATTGTGTTTGTGAGAGCTGCAGCCTTGGTTGTGCTGACAGGCGCTTGGGATGAGACACTGTGCAGGAGCCAGGAGAGAGAAACCCAGCCAAGGGCTTGTGGGTGGAGAGAGAGAAGACAGAGGCATGAGGGAGGAGAGACTCCCAAGGTGTTGCACAGGTGATGTGTCAGAGAGGTGGGTCACCAGGTGCAGGTCTGTCCCACTAAAAACCTTTACCTTGGAAAAGCAGGTGTTGTCTGTAGCAGCAACATGTGTCACTACTGGTGGAGAGAAGAACACAGCACAGGCATTTGAGATGTGCCAAGAACAAGTAATTTCTTCTCCCCAGTACATTCTTTGCTCCCCCTGCAGAGTCATTTCCGGCAGCTCAGGGCTCTTGGTGGGGAGATGTGGGTTTTCTGAGTCTCTCTCACACACGCAGGAGGATCGGTTTCAGCATGCTGTTTGGGTATCTCCTCCTTGCTG
Source organism: Pedionomus torquatus (assembly GCA_013398155.1). NCBI lineage: Eukaryota > Metazoa > Chordata > Aves > Charadriiformes > Pedionomidae > Pedionomus > Pedionomus torquatus. The sequence goes on from VZRU01015354.1 coordinate 12,220, forward strand.
CCTTCCTTAGACAACCACTGGGTAAGCATTGGCTTAGACTGTAGGCAGGATTCCTATTCTTCCCAGGAGATCCTCACCTCTCAACAGACCTTTGCAGGAGCTGCTCTTGAGTTATGGGCAAGCGTTGGGAACATCAGTGTAGATTTGTACCTCCTTTCTCCAGATACCCCTACTGATGGAAAAGAAACGAGGGGACTGAGAAGAAACAGCTCCTCTTCTGACCATCACAGACCCCTTGCCTTCTTTTTCTCTTGCCAACCATCCACCCCTCTCTGCTGCTTTCTTCTGATCTATCTGGGCCAAGTGTTTCACAGACAAGGCATAGCAGAAGATCTTTTCTATCTTGGTGGCACACGTTTTCTGGCTAAAACCCAGGGGTTTTCAATTCAATGCAGGGACATGAGAGCTCTTTCATCCCACTCACACTCTTAGAGTGTCCCAGTCTCTTTCCTGACTTGCACAGCTTGCCAAGACTATCCATTCTTCCTGCAAGTCTGCAATGCCTGGTCTTCTTTTTCCATCCCTTACTTGACCTTAGAGTCTCCTGAGAGGACAGGGAAGGAGAAGCAGGATGTAACTTCTCACTGGTGTTCCCTTCTTCTCTGACCTCTTTGGAGTTGTCCTGGGCCTATCACAGAAGGGCCTGACAACACAGGTTGTTCCCTGGAGATTCTGGACTGGAGGAGAGTGTTGAGCAAAGACCTGGGTGAAAGCACAGCTCTCCTCTAGTGGTATTCCTGTGAGAGGTAATTGGCACTATTGTGCTGTGGGGTCCATGTTGAGCTGAGGTCTCAGGCCTCCTCCCCAAAGATACACACCACCTTGCTGTACCTATCCATGGGGGCTCTTGCTGCAGAAAAAGGCACAGGGAACCTTCTGATCTGACCTTTTGCATTTGCTCTTTTGTTTCATCTTGAAGCCTTTCCCTGTGCAGTCACTGACCCTTGAGCTTTGCTTTCTTCCAGGCACCATGGGACAGGTGACCGTCACTCAGCAAGGACAAGTCACAGTGAAGGAGAGAGGCACCTTCAAAATAACCTGCATGTACAAAGCGTCCACCTTTGATGCCTTGCTCTGGTATCAGCAGAGGAAATGCCAACCTCCACAGCTGGTCTCCTATCAGGCTAGAGCTGGCCGCAAGCACAGTGGCCGTCTCACCACCGAGCTGAACACCACGGGGAAATACAGCCTCCTGCAGCTGGAGGAAGTTGAGCTCTCTCACAGTGCCTTGTACCTCTGTGCTGTGCAAGACACCCCTGTGCAGGGAGCTTCCTTGTCTGTGCAAGAACCCAGGGGAGGGAGGGGATGTGTCTGTGCAAGGCTGGGATGAGGGAAGGGGCCCTCAGATTTTCCCTGGCAGCACTGCTTCCTCTCTACACCCAGGGATCTGTGAGAAAAAAATCCTCTTCCAGGATGTCAATGGCCTGAGAGGAAGGAGAAGATGGTGAAAGGCTCTCAGGTCCTTGGGGTGCCCTGTCTGATGGGAGCTGGGGCTGTGGGAGATGTGGGTGCCCTCATGTGTAGCCTGGCCAGGCTGGTTTAATCATCAACCTATGAGTCTCCTTAACCCTGCAGATCTATGTAACACCTGGGCTGTTCAGGGAACTCTTTGGGTGAAGAGTTGACCTGCCTTTACCACTGTTGCCCTTGGGTGCAGACCGTGCTCTCTCATTTTAAAGACAAGTGAGGGGACAAGGATGAGAAGATTGAAAGATTGAGAGTTGTTTTGAAGGCTATTTCTTACACCATCGGATTCCCCAAAGGACTACATGGAGGCAGAGGTCAGGATGCAGAATACTTTAATGACTCTGAAGTGGGAAACAATTTCAGCTCAGAGGAAGAGGCCAGAGCAGGGAGAGGACCAACGAATGCCAGAAGTCGTGCGCAGTGCCCATGATTGAGATCCCACCGGCCTGTCCACAGGGGAAGAAGTGCCAGCAGATGCACCACGTTTTCTTGGCAGGTCTTACAGCCCAGAAAAACAAAAGACAAGAAAGAGATGGGAAAGAAAATGAGGCTGGAAAGTTACATTTGGCCATGTTTTCAGAGAGCCCCAACAGGTCTCCCTTGGAAGGGCAGCACTGGATGCTCAGCCTCTCTGAAATGGATGGCCAGGAATTCTGTCCTCAGTCCAGCATCAGGTTCTTCAGGGTTCTTACTGGGGCTGCCAGCAGTGGATTCAGCAGGGGGGACACCTTCTTCCACAGTAGTGGTTGAAAATGCCAGAGAGGTCACAGCAGGCAGAGGTGACGGGGACTCCGTCACAGCTGAGGATGCTGCTAACGGCAGCAGAGGTGGAGGATCCCACCACGGTGTTCTGGGGGAAGGCGCTGAGGATGGNTCTGATCTATCTGGGCCAAGTGTTTCACAGACAAGGCATAGCAGAAGATCTTTTCTATCTTGGTGGCACACGTTTTCTGGCTAAAACCCAGGGGTTTTCAATTCAATGCAGGGACATGAGAGCTCTTTCATCCCACTCACACTCTTAGAGTGTCCCAGTCTCTTTCCTGACTTGCACAGCTTGCCAAGACTATCCATTCTTCCTGCAAGTCTGCAATGCCTGGTCTTCTTTTTCCATCCCTTACTTGACCTTAGAGTCTCCTGAGAGGACAGGGAAGGAGAAGCAGGATGTAACTTCTCACTGGTGTTCCCTTCTTCTCTGACCTCTTTGGAGTTGTCCTGGGCCTATCACAGAAGGGCCTGACAACACAGGTTGTTCCCTGGAGATTCTGGACTGGAGGAGAGTGTTGAGCAAAGACCTGGGTGAAAGCACAGCTCTCCTCTAGTGGTATTCCTGTGAGAGGTAATTGGCACTATTGTGCTGTGGGGTCCATGTTGAGCTGAGGTCTCAGGCCTCCTCCCCAAAGATACACACCACCTTGCTGTACCTATCCATGGGGGCTCTTGCTGCAGAAAAAGGCACAGGGAACCTTCTGATCTGACCTTTTGCATTTGCTCTTTTGTTTCATCTTGAAGCCTTTCCCTGTGCAGTCACTGACCCTTGAGCTTTGCTTTCTTCCAGGCACCATGGGACAGGTGACCGTCACTCAGCAAGGACAAGTCACAGTGAAGGAGAGAGGCACCTTCAAAATAACCTGCATGTACAAAGCGTCCACCTTTGATGCCTTGCTCTGGTATCAGCAGAGGAAATGCCAACCTCCACAGCTGGTCTCCTATCAGGCTAGAGCTGGCCGCAAGCACAGTGGCCGTCTCACCACCGAGCTGAACACCACGGGGAAATACAGCCTCCTGCAGCTGGAGGAAGTTGAGCTCTCTCACAGTGCCTTGTACCTCTGTGCTGTGCAAGACACCCCTGTGCAGGGAGCTTCCTTGTCTGTGCAAGAACCCAGGGGAGGGAGGGGATGTGTCTGTGCAAGGCTGGGATGAGGGAAGGGGCCCTCAGATTTTCCCTGGCAGCACTGCTTCCTCTCTACACCCAGGGATCTGTGAGAAAAAAATCCTCTTCCAGGATGTCAATGGCCTGAGAGGAAGGAGAAGATGGTGAAAGGCTCTCAGGTCCTTGGGGTGCCCTGTCTGATGGGAGCTGGGGCTGTGGGAGATGTGGGTGCCCTCATGTGTAGCCTGGCCAGGCTGGTTTAATCATCAACCTATGAGTCTCCTTAACCCTGCAGATCTATGTAACACCTGGGCTGTTCAGGGAACTCTTTGGGTGAAGAGTTGACCTGCCTTTACCACTGTTGCCCTTGGGTGCAGACCGTGCTCTCTCATTTTAAAGACAAGTGAGGGGACAAGGATGAGAAGATTGAAAGATTGAGAGTTGTTTTGAAGGCTATTTCTTACACCATCGGATTCCCCAAAGGACTACATGGAGGCAGAGGTCAGGATGCAGAATACTTTAATGACTCTGAAGTGGGAAACAATTTCAGCTCAGAGGAAGAGGCCAGAGCAGGGAGAGGACCAACGAATGCCAGAAGTCGTGCGCAGTGCCCATGATTGAGATCCCACCGGCCTGTCCACAGGGGAAGAAGTGCCAGCAGATGCACCACGTTTTCTTGGCAGGTCTTACAGCCCAGAAAAACAAAAGACAAGAAAGAGATGGGAAAGAAAATGAGGCTGGAAAGTTACATTTGGCCATGTTTTCAGAGAGCCCCAACAGGTCTCCCTTGGAAGGGCAGCACTGGATGCTCAGCCTCTCTGAAATGGATGGCCAGGAGTTCTGTTCTCTAGTCCAGCATCAGTTTCTTCAGGGTTCTTACTGGGGCTGCCAGCAGTGGATTCAGCAGGGGGGACACCTTCTTCCACAGTAGTGGTTGAAAATGCCAGAGAGGTCACAGCAGGCAGAGGTGACGGGGACTCCGTCACAGCTGAGGATGCTGCTAACGGCAGCAGAGGTGGAGGATCCCACCACGGTGTTCTGGGGGAAGGCGCTGAGGATGGGGACAGGCAGGGTCACCACCACGGGGGAGAGCTGGATAACAACTGTGGAGTCCTGGCACTGCCTGACACAGGGCTCATTGCAGCTGTTGGCCAGTGGGGTTGGGCCACAGGTTTGGCAGGGCTGGCACTGGTCATAGCAGGACATGTCTCTGGGCAGCAGGTACACCTGGGAGAGAGGGCAAAAAGGCAGTAGAGCACAGGCACACGTGGGGAGCAATCTACCAGAAGTCTGTCACTCCACCACAAGCATGTTAAAGGCATGTGCTGAGCCATAAGGTAGAGACTGTGCAGTGGGGCAAAAGGGTTTCCCAGACACAGTTCTCTAAAGATCACTGAGGCTCAACCATGCTGCTGCCAATCTTTTCAGTGAAGGGAAATCTCAGCCAAGATCCAGGTCCTCTGAAAAGAGAAGGTAAAGGTAAAAAAAAAAAAAAAAAAAAA
>VZRU01015357.1:1151-15009 GCA_013398155.1 Pedionomus torquatus
GGAAGAAATACTTTCCCATGAGGGTGCCGAGGCACTGGCACAGGTTGCCCGGGGAAGTTGTGGATACCTCATCCCTGAAAGTATTTAAGTCCAGCCTGGATGGGGCTTTGATCAACCTTCTCTAGTGAGTGTTGTCCCTGCCCATGGCAGGGGGCTTGGAACTTGATAATCTTTGAGGTCCCTTCCAACTCTAACAATTTTATGATTCTATGATTCAATTATTGTATTCTTTCAGGTTGGATCTTCAGCTAACACTTCTGTAACTAGATAGGTCAGCATTCTACAAAGATTTTTCTATTGAGGAACTTAAGGTAATACATAAGATAATGGAAAACAAGAAGATAGACTTGCTAACTTGTTATGAGTTCTTCACCTTTACTTCAGATTTGTTCCATCTTTTTCCTTGTATAACCTTCCTGCTTTGTGCTATTATTTAATATCCCACCAGTTGTGTAATTTCAGCTCCCAAATTGAATACGATGTTCCCACCAGTGGAACCCTCACCTTGATAAATTGCTAAATTGTAATTATTATTCCTTCCAGAGCCTGAGATACAGAGTCATGGCTGTAATTTCCAAGGCTTGAGTGCCGAGAAATTTATGCTATACTTCTCTCCATCAGAGGTTTCATCTGAGATGATATTTCAAACCCTTTCCTTTGATGTTATGATTAGGATAATTCCTTTATGAAGTTTGAGCCTTTGTGAGATATTCAAGAAGGAACCTGATAGTTCTTAAGCTTCATTTGCTTCCTCTATGTATATCAGCAATATATGAAGGGAAAAAGCACAAAGACAGGATGCCTAACAGTTTCAAATGCTTCTAAATTTTTAACATTAATAATTCTGGTAGCCTCTGCTGGTCTCAAATATGAGCCCTCTGTTCTTGTAAGTGCAATATTAAACTAAATGAAGGGACAGTTTATGCCTTGCTAATCCTGTCCATTCCAGGATTTTAAGTTTTTTTGTAAGTTTNAATCAAATACTGATGTCAAATCTTTTAATGCCCACTCATTGAGATTTTTTAGACTTTAACTTTGTTGAATTCAAAAGTGGTTGTGCTTCTCATCTTTTCTGAGAGAATGGAAGAATCATAGGATATATACTATGATACAGATAATCTGATTTTATCACAGGAATACAGAGAGCATTAAACATCTAGATATGTATAGCAAAACTTACACACTATTTAGATTGGACTATAGTAAATTGTCTTGGTAGTCCTGATCTGAAGATATCAAACATTTTGGGGAAAATAATATTGTTATCCCCCTTTTAGAGACTTCTGTTTATTAGTTTACATAACCCTATGTCAATCACTGATGGGTTCAGGAGAGTGAGATATTCTGTAGTAAAGGTTTGTGGAATAGTCAAACAAAACAAACACAGTCTAACCCTTCCAGTTACTGTCAAGCTTATGCCCTGAACTTGAATGTTTATGTTCTGTTTTATAAGTGTTCTTATCCTTTATTCAGTACTTTAGAAATTCTCATTTTCAACAATATAATGTTTGTTTCTTCAGTATCCTCAAGCTGTAACCTAAGGATTGATACTAAATCAGTCAAGGTGTTACTGTCCTGCAGATACAAGCATGTCCCATGCAGGTGTTTTCTCATGAATATAAAATCTATTTGGATTTTAAAATTAACTGTTTCATTACTGAACTGTGTAGAAGGCAAAACCATTCCTATTACCTTCAAATATTTGCCCAAATATTCATATAAAAACATTAAAACTTATTCCATCATTGGTGAAGGAGATAAAACATCTCTGTTATATATGCAATGTTCAAGTTCAGAAAAAAAAAAAGGGAAAAAAAAAGACCCTTGTAGTGTTATATCCTAATCTTAATAATATATACATTAAAGCTTTCTTCCTGTTATGATTTTTTTTTATAGTTTCATTGTTCTTGACATGGCCTTATTGTTCATGTACATGACAGATGAACTTGTTTCTACCACAGTCTCCACTACCTCCATAAATTGTGATTATAGATTGAAATATTGTATGCCTCATTATTTATTTATAGCTTTGAATTTTTCTCAAGGATGTTTTTCTTTTCTTTTGTGTTATTTTGCTTTAGTGAAGGTGAAAGGCTGTAGAAAACCATGCAAGCAGTCCAAAGTCTGTTCTTGCACCATGACACAGCTTGTGGTGTACCATTGTGTCCCTTCTTCAATAAGCATTATTTCCTAGCACAGTGTAATCTTAGTAAGTCATTACTTCGCTTATTGTTTAGGCTTCAAATCATCAAAGCATTTAAACACATACTTAACTTTAGTGCCTGATTAAGTGCCACTGGAATAGGATTTAAGCACTTGCTTAAAATTAAGTGGGTGTTTACATGCTTTGCTGAGTAAGGATGAAATGCTAAATTGAAATCATATTTGTTTCTGAATGGAAATTGTTTCCAAGTTTACTGAGAAAACAAAGCAGATTTGATCATATTGTCTGCATTGTTTAACTGTTTCCTCTTTTCTCCTTCCCCAAAAGGTTTTCTAGACCTGATAACCAGCTAACGTTTATAATATTGAATGAGCTAATAGTTAAGCTGCTCTGTGCCTGATTGCCAATAAGTAGGGGACTGAGCAAGAGCTAAGATGGAAAAATGAGATTCTTTTGCTGAAGAGGTAAATTGTCACATTGAGGCCACTTCCCTGGAGATATTCAAGGTGAAGCTGGATGAGGCCCTGGGCAACCTTGTCTAGTTGGGGGTGTCCCTGTGACTGTGGGAAGGTCGGACTAGATGACTTTTGGAGGTCCTTTCTGGCCTGGATGATTCTATGATTCTGTGACATATTGTGAGGGGACAAGAAGACATTGGGGAGCATAATGTTGTGGGTGCCTGTCAGAAAGAAGGGAAACCCTTGTGTTGGGGAAAGAGATATGACATGACTATCAGGACTGGAATGTTGGTATGGAAGGATATAGGGTCTTTGGGAAGGACAGGCAGGGGAGACAAAGAAGGAGTGTTATTCCCTATGTCAATGAGCAGTTGGAGGGCATGGAGCTCCACCTGGAGGTCAATAAAGAACCAACCAATAGTTTATGTGTTGGGATTAAAGGGAGGGGAGGGACAGGTAACATTACAGTGGGATCTGCTACAGAACACGTGACCAGGAACAGTGAGAGGATGAGATCTCCTGTAGAGAGATGGGAGCAGTCTCACATTCACAATCTCTGGTCCTCATGAGGACTTCAACCACCCCAATATATCTTGGAAGGACAACACAGCAGGGCAAAAACAATCCAGAAAGCTCCTGGAATGGATTGGTGATAACTTCCTTCCTGAAGTGATAGAGGAGCCAAGAAGGAGAGGTGCTATGATGGACCTTATTCTCACCAGTAGAGGAGGTAGTGGGGAATGCAGAGCTCAGGGGTCGCCTTGGCTGCAGTGACTATGAAATGGTGGAGTTCAAGGTCACTAAGGCAGTGAGGAGGGCACACAGCAAGCTCACTAACCTGAACTTCAGGAGAACAACCTTTGGCCTTTTCTGGGATCTGCTTGCTTACTGTGGGGTAAAGCTCTGGAGGGAAGAGGGGTCCAAGAAAGTTGGTTAATATTCAAGGATCAGCTCCTCCAAGCTCAGGAGCAATGGATCCAACAAAGAGGAAGTCAGGCAAAAAGACCAGGACACCTGCAGGGATGGACAAGAAGTTCCTGGAAAAACTCAAACAGAAAAAGTCAGCCAACTGAGTGTGGAAGTAAGGACAGGTAGCCTTGGAGAAATACAGAAAAATTGTCTGAGCAGCCAGATTAGGATCAGCTTAGGAAAGCTAAAGGCCAGGTAGAATGAATCCTGACCACAGACTTCAAGGAAAACAAGAAAAATATCTACAGATTGTTCAAGGGTACAAAGAAGCCTAGGGAAAATGTAGGTAATCTCTGGAAGGAAATGGGAGATCTGGTTACCTGGGTTATGAGACAGCTGAGGTACTGAATGACTTTTTTTGCTTCAGTCTTCACTGGCAAGGGCTCTAAACACACCACCCAAGTCATATAAGGCAAAGACAGGGACCAGAAGAATGAAGAACTACCCACTGTAGGACAGGATCAGGTTTGACACCTTCTAAACAACCTGAAGGTGTATAAATCTATGGGACCTGATGAGGTACATTCACAGATCCTGAGACAGTTGGCAAGTGAAGTTGCTAGGCCACTTATGAGCTAAACCACTCATATCTGAGAAATCGTGGCTGCCCAGTGAAGTCCCCATGGACTGGAAAAGTGACACATAATCCCCATTATTAAAAAGGGGAAAAAAAGAAGACCTAGGAAACTACAGGCTGGTCAGCCTTGGTCCTATGCATGGCAAGATTATGGAGCAGATCCTGCTGGAAACTCTGCTGAGGCACGTGGAAAATAAGGAGGTCACTGTTGACTGCCAAAGTGGTTTCACCAAAGGCAAATCATTCCTGACAAATTTGATGGCCTTCTACAAAAAGATTACAGCATTGATGAATGCGGGAACCACAACTGACTTATCTGCTTTGCCTTGTGCAAAGCATTTGACACCTGTCTCTAAACTAGAGAAACATGGATTTGAGAGAAAGGCAACTCAGTAGATAAAAAAATGGCTGGATGGTCTCACTCACAGAGATGCAGTCAACAGCTTGATATCCAAGTGGGTATCGGTGACAAGTGGTGTTCCTTAGGGGTCTCTATTGGAGCTGGTGTTGCTTAAGATGTTTATGGGTGACATGGGCAGTGCAGCTAAGTGCATCCTCAACAAGGTTGCCAATGACACTAAGCTGTGTGGAGCCTGGTGTTCACATGCTGGGGGCAAAGGATGCCATCCAGAGAGATTAGGAAAGGCTTGAGAAGGGGGCATGTGTGTTGGGGCAATCCCACACACAAATACATGCTAAGCAAAGAATGGCTTGAAAGCAGCCCTGACAAGAAAGACTCAGGGCTTCTAGTAGATGAGCCCCATCACCTCAGACTGTTCAGCACAGGCATGCTGTCATTGTGTGTGAACTGCTGGATATAGTGAGGTCACTGGCAAACTTTCTGCAAGATTTGGTAGGGCCAGAGTTTCAGTTTGAGGACTGTTTTTCCTTAACACACTGCTGGTGTTGGGAGAAAGGGAAATGGAGTCTTTATTTTTCATCTTTTCTTCCTATTTCATTTTCAGTGTATTACTTTTCATGGAAAGATTTTAAACCAATACTCTTAAGACATGTCTGCAAGCATTTTCATTGATCAGCATCATAATTACTATTCATATAACATTGGTGGGATGTGAAAAGAACTAGAATTCTTGCTGTTTTGGTTGTTGTCAGTATTGCTGGAAAGACATAAAGCTTTCTTTTTCTCACTCTTATGCTTATTTTTTTTCCTCTCCTGTCCTTCAAGAAAATTGTCCTTTTATTTATTTTTGCTCTATCTAAGACTGGCAGCTGATTTTGAAGTGTCAGACTATTATTTGTTTTTTTTTTTTGGATGTTACCATTTATTGCAAAGAGGATAAAATCAATGTGACATTTCCAGAACAATGATAGATGAAAATGATGAGTGGTCTTTAAACGCAGAAGGCTAATTTTTAAAAATGTCACTAGTGTACTATTTCAGAGTTTGTCAAAGATAAAACAATAAAAGTTATAGATATGAAAACTAATAATATTTCACTGGGTAAGCAATAGATAAGCAGACTGTACAGTATACAGGTTCTGTATGCTTCTAAAAGCAGTATGATAGAAATGTTGCAAAGAGGACAGCATTAAATATAGTTACTTTGGATTATTTGATTAGACGTTCATTTGTGAAGACCTTGATTTCCAAGGCTGTGACCTTGCAATCAGTTGTTCTAGCAAGGGCCCATAGACTGCCATTTTATACTATGGAGAATTCGCATGGGCTCAAGGGAATGGGATTCGATGGCCAGGTTTTGTGAGTTGCCTGAACAACATAGTCATTGTGCTTTTAAAGCTATTAGTGTGTCACTGTGAGTACAGGCCTTTCTTCAGAATGATGCTAAAATCTGTCACTTGCTCTGAAATGGTACTCTTTCCAACACTCAGCCTCCCTTCGTGCATTGTTGACCATAGTAACCTGTGTGTATAAAACATCAGAGACTCATTATTCCCCATAGCCCTAACAGATTTAAACAAGTTGTGTGTGTATTTTTACAATTGCAATGATTCCAGGCTATTTAATTTACAAGTCATGGATGAAATTCTTGAAGGCAGAGACCTTCATCATTTTCCAAATCTATGTGAAATTAGTCAACAAAATCTGTTCTGTTCTTAAGTTAGGGTTTGCAGGCAGATGGAATTGTTTAGGCTGGAAGAGACATTTAAGATCATCTTGTTCAACCATCAACCTAACTCTGATAAAAACAAAACAAGCAACCAAAAAAAAAAAAAAACAAACAGGAAAAAACCCAACCTGAACCAAAATCCCTAAACCATGTCACTAATATGACATTTTGTTAATTTTGCAGCAACTCTTTGATGAAAAGGGGCACAATAGAGAAGCAAGACGTGCACATCAGCCAAGGGGCCCTTAGATGAGAGTACTTGACTTAAGCATGTGACTAACCTACATTTGATAAATCAAGAGGCAGGAATATTTTAAATTTAATGTGTTATGCAACTACAGAAAGGGAACTAATATGAGTACACTGTTGCCATCTATCAGATGTTAAAAGGCTGTGGCCTTTAGTGATCTTGGCTGGACTATAGTAGTTACTTTGCATCTAACATGACAAAAAGTGTTTTATTGTCAAATCCAAGAGGTCTGTGAAATGTCAGTAAATAAAACTTGAAGAGGATCTCTGAGAAATTTAACTCATGTTTGAATACCCCTCTGTCTATCTGAACAGTATATATTTACACAGTTCTAGTTCAATTGGTGTAGTTTACAAGTAGCTGCAAACCAGATGTCACTATTTACCATGCTCAAATAGATGCCTTGTTTTGCAGTTGTGAAATATTGAAGTTTAAAAAAAAAAAAGGAAGAAAAAATCACACATAACAGTTTAAGCTTGATGTTGGTTTTACAGCCTCATTTTGGGGGAAAAATAACTTCACAGTTTAACTGCAGATTAAATCTGATCTGATTCAGCTCTAATCATCTCATTAGAGGCAAATGAACATAAATTGTGAATCAACTTGGAAAGAAGGGTGTCGGAAGATTTATGATAACTCCTCCCATCACTGTACTATAGACACAAAGATTAACCAAGATATGGGAAAAAAGGAAGCAGTAAACACCTGTTTAAGGTCTTGTTTAAACTTTTTCGATCTATGAAGAGACACAGTTTGGTCTGAGAACTGGTGAATAGATCAGTCTTCCAAATAAAGGACTGTAAAATGGCAAACTAAAAAGTAGGTCTCACTTTTCTAAATATGATGTTTAAAACCAGGTGTGATAAATTGTAAGGCTAAGCTTGGGTAACTATTTGCTGGCATTAAATTTAATTTTGTGCAATACTTTCACTTAGTTCTAGACCACCGCAAGTGACATGAAATGTTTCTAGATGACAACAAAATATGTGTCACATATTTTGCATTTTCTGAAAACTTAGAACAGCGTGTCACATATTTTGCATTTTCTGAAAACTTAGAACAGCATATGCGTATGAGAATGGGATGGTCTGCCAAAGAACCGCTCATTCATCTTCAGAAGTTTACCCACAAATATTTCAAAGTAACAAGTGGCTACTGTTATAAGGAAATATGCTTCTGTCCTCTAGCCTCACCTCTATGCTTTGAAAAGATATATGTTACATCATGTAGCAGAGGGCCACGAAGATGATGAGGGTTGGAGCACCTCTCCTATGAGAGAGCAGGGGCTGTTCAGCCTGGAGAAGAGAAGGCTCTGTTAAGACCTTCTAACAGTCTACCAGGATCTGAAGGGAGTCTACAGGAGAGCAGGAGAGGGACTCTTTGTTGGGAAACATAGAGATAGGACAAGGGGTAATGGTTTTAAATGAGAAGAGGGGAAATTTAGATTGGATATTAGGAAGAAATTCTTTACTTTGAGGGTGGTGAGGCACTGGAACAGGTTGCCCAGGGAAGTTGTGGATGCTCCATCCCTGGAAGTATTTAAGGCCAGGCTGGATGGGGCTTTGATCAGCCTGCTCTAGTGAGAGGTGTCCCTGCCCATGGCAGGGGGATTGAAACTCGATGATCTTTGAGGTCCCTTCCAACTCTATACATTCTATGATTCTATGATTCTATGTACAGGTTTCTCTTTGCCCATTAAAAATATTTACCCCAGCTTACATATGACAATAGCATTTAGAATTATTGTGAAGTAGTAAAAAAAAAATAAAAATTACTCAGTGGAGTTATTAATGGACTTGGCTATTACTGTTTCATGAAGGTGCTGTATGACATGCCCTTATTATATGAAGATGTGCCTTTTCACAAACATTTGTTCATATTGGATATGTTGTTTGCTTTAGTTCTACCAGAAATGTTACAGAAGATCAATGAGAACAATTGCATAGCGAGTCCTGCTTAATCTTTGCAGGTCTAATAAGAAAATTCAGGGATGTGATGCATCAGACAGTGGGCACGGGGGAGTTGTGAGGGGTGGAGTATGCAGGGGACAGACAAAAACTTCAGAAAATAATTACTAACAATTGCTGTCAGTGTGTATTGACCATGTGGGAAATGAAAGGCTTGTGCATCAATCACCTTTGGAGTAATACGAAGAAAGGAATGTTGACACAATCATAATTACACTGTTAAATGTAGTATTGTGCTAGAAATTGTAGAGGGTCCAGGGCTTCTCAAATAAACACATGTTAAATTAGTATTATTTTGCTGTTGTTTACTATTTTTTAAATGGTCAAGAGCTGCTTAATTTTTCTTATTTTACATTGCTAATAAGAATGGCTAGATAATTTAACATAATGTTTCACTTAAAAATAAATAAATAAATAGATAGATAGATAAATAAATAATAATTCAGGCATTAGCAACCACCAAGGAAAAAAGAGAAAATCTGAATCGGTAAAAAATAATATACTACAGTACAACTGAAATCATGAAGATGGAACCTTTTTATAACACAAAATGATGAGAAACCTCATTTAGTGCTAATGTCACTTACATTGACTGTAATTTGATGTTAAAGTTTTATTTGTATGGCATGAATGATTTCAGAAATCTCTAGAAACTTCCTGGAGACACTGTATCTTGGACTGGAGCCTTTTCAAATAATAATAAAAAAAAAAAAATTACTCTGAAAAGGTCATTCAATTTCTTTTTTAAGTATAGACCATAGGATAAACACATATAGTTCATATTTCATATCAAATATGAAAACTCAACAACCTATAACTCTTTGGATTTTAGTATGTGAATTATCATTTTGATTATGATTTTACAGTTTACATCATCTTTCCAATAAAAGTAAGCCTGCCTTAGGAAACAGCCTTCATGTTCAAGTATCTGCCCAAGGAAAAAATGCCGACATACTTTGATCAATAAAAAGCAGGGTCCAAAGGGTCAGGAAGAACCACTGTGTTCCCAAATTAATAGGAAAGACATTCATTTCAGCAGGACTGGCCATCTTAAAAGATTGTCTCCAGTGCACCTTAGAGACCTCAGTTTCAGGCTGGCTTGATGTCCTAATTGAATTGCCTTTGCTGCAGAGTGTAGAAAACAAAGCTTCAGAGAGTTTCCCAGACAGAGAGAAAGAGGTGGGTGAAGGGAATACATGGTACCTGCTCAATAAACAGTGATCATTTCACTGAATCTGAGAACAATTAAATAATTAAAAGAAAGAGATTTTTTTTTTTTTTACTTTTGGTCATAGATTTCTCAGAAATATATTATTTTTATGTGTATTATATATAACACATAATAGTATGTGGTAACAACAGTTATTATATGACCTTATTCTTACCTAGCTCTCCTCATTACTCAGAGAAACACATAGAGAAATTACTCCTGTTATGCAGAAAAGTGACTTGATCAAGGTCACCCACCAGCTAGTGGCAGAGCAGAAATTGGACTCTGGAGACTCCTCTTATACTGTGTCTTCCAGGTTGCAGCATGTGTATGTATAATCTACACGTGCATATTTGGTCGTGACATTATATATGCACAAGGAATCAAGAATGTGATTGTTTGGTTTTTTAATGATTTTTTTCTGCCTGACACACCCCATCCTACAGCTGAGTGTCATTCTCTATTCCTAAATTTTGCCCTCAATTACTTTAGGGATATTTTCAGAGATGAAAGAGCCAATATCTGCTCAATAGTGATAGACAATACAGTGAAGGGCAGTGGGGAAACATTGTACTTCGGGATGTTCAGATTGGGTACTAGGTAAAGCTGTCTTCATAGGAAGGTAGGTGAAGCAGGTTATTTGGACATTTCCTGCACTTGGCTAGACAAAGCTATGTCTGACCTCACCTAGTGATGGTATTAAGCAGAAGATTATACGCGATCACATCCAAATCTTTTAATCAACTTTTTTATGATTCTACATTCCTCCCAGACATCCTCCCATTTCATCTTCCTCCCTTTTCTCCTTCACTGTCAGTCTTACTACTTCTGGTGTGGTGATAATCCATTCTCTTGTGTACCTGTTCCAGCCACCTGTATGATGAAATAGAGTTGGCATCTCCAAGCACCGAGCTATTGCATCCGCAACATGGACCATGGTGTGCTACAACCATACTGGCTCATGGTACAGATGTGTTA
Source organism: Pedionomus torquatus (assembly GCA_013398155.1). Lineage (NCBI taxonomy): Eukaryota > Metazoa > Chordata > Aves > Charadriiformes > Pedionomidae > Pedionomus > Pedionomus torquatus. The sequence goes on from VZRU01015357.1 coordinate 11,815, forward strand.
GCAGCAGAAGCAGCACTCCTGCCCATTGCTGAGGCAAATGTTGTGGATGTCTTTATCTGAAAATTAAAATGCAACCACCAACAGGTAAGTGGAAGGGGACAGTGAGATGTGAATAAGGGGTAAAAAACGGGTCAGTACACTAGAACTGCAACTTGTCATGACAGGGCAATGCCTGCTACCCAAAATACCTGGAGCTCCTCTGCAAGGCAGACAGATTTGAATCAGCTTGGAGACTAAATTAGAACATTTTATAGCACAGAATGCAAATAATCAGTTAATTTACTCTGTAGCTGTACAGTAATTGCAGTGTAATTAGAATAATTGCATTTTACCTGCAGGACATGCACTTATGGCATGTTGTATTTGCATTAAATATTCAACATATACATTCCAAACCAATTCATCTTTGCTGTAGCTCTATGCTGCAGTAGTGAATGCACTACAGGGATGAAGTCGGCTGTCAGTATTTCAGCTTGTGCAAGTTACAATCCTGCTGGATATTACCACTTTGCAGAAAAAATAAGATTTCTTTAGGAGTGTTTGATGAATTTGGTGCTAAAAACTTGCAGAGCCTGGGAGTAGTTTGTCCAGTCAAAGTTTTGCTTCCCCTCATCTGAATAGCAGGCAAACAGAAACATACCACAACCAGGTAATCACTCACTGCAGTGAGCAATCAAGCAGTTCACTTCTGGCGGTAGCCTCACACAGACCATACTTTGAGGTCAAGCCAAGGCCTCAAGTCCAGCTGCTTTGTGCTAATGAGGGAAGGAAATGCAACCAAAAATCTGCCTGAAAGGAGTAGCTGTAAATGCCCCCCGCCCCATTGCAAGAGTGCTTTTGAGTGGCATGGGTCTGATGATACACTTGGCTCTCCTCCACGTGTCCTCTTCCCCTGGCATAAGGACAAGAGAAAGCCATGCCAACAGCAGCAAGGGGTAAGGGATAGTGTGTGGGAGGAAGGATGAGTCAGTGGTTAGGGCAGGAATTTGGGACACTGCAGGCCTGGGTTCAGGTCCTTGTTCCCCAACAGCCTTTCCAGATGACCTTGACCAAAACACTTATAACTAAATCCACAAAAAAGGCATCTAACTTCCGGAAGGTAAGAAATAATCAGACTTATTAAGAGTCTAAAATTTGTGGATTATATATAATGATCTTGAATTCTGAGAAAAAGAGCCAGTGGCCCAAGCAGAGAGCTAATCAGTAAGCAAAAGGCATAATTTCAGCAACATACCTCCAGACATGTAAGGTGTTTAAAGACAGCTTTAGGGCTCTCCCAGATGTAAAAAACAGCCTGATCTTTGGAGTAAGGAATAACACCAATGCTTTTCCCCTTTCAACTTGTGTACCCTCATTGTTTAATTAAGATATTTGGAAAATAATAATAATTAAAACAAACAAACAAACAAACAAAAAAAAAGCAAACAAACAACAAAAACAATAAAAAATCAATTACTCTGGAAGCTGACTGTGGGCTTGGACAGGGCTGAGGTTAGGAGAAAGTGCAGCAAAGCCCATGGCCCACATGCTTCCTATCTGCACGTTTAGCTGAGCTGCAGGTAGCAATCAAACAAACTGCGCTGAAAGAGGCCAGGTAGTGAAATCTAATGGGAGATGAGGTCATGCTATATTTGCCCTCCTAGTGACTGCAGTTACATAAAAATTATTTTTGGCTATCAGTGAGATACGGATCATAGAGGTGTCCAAAATTCAGTCTATAGTGGAGATTCAGGAGGGATGGGTGCCCAAATCTGAGTAAGTTTATGGTCCTGGCCTTAACCACCAGGACACTATAGTCGCTGTTTCTCTTGGTGGTCCTGTGGCTGGACAGACCAGATATTTCCAAATAGACTGGAAATATGCAAGACATATCCTCCAGTCTTTGTCTCAGAGCTCCCTTAAAATTTCTGAGCTCTACTTCAGAGCTGACTGTTTGCAGCTGTAACACTACTAATTTTAAGAATAAAAAAGAATCAGCTTTTAACAGAGCAAAATCCTCCTTGGTTTTTGATGTGATATTTGTCTGATGACAAGTGCAGAAGTTAGCATGGAAACTTGTGCTGTGAGACGCTGGACATTGTTCTGCTTTTCTTTCTCTCTCCTTGTACTTCTTTTAGTCCTCTATTAAGTTTGTGCCTCACGTTTTTTCAAAATGTGTTCCCTGCTCCACTCTCATTGTTGCTGGCTTTGGAGGTGTCCATTCAACATGCTAATTGCCCTGTGTGTTTGCTGAAGGAGTTCCTCCAGAGCCCCTTAGATCCTAGTCCTTTCTTAGCTAATTACCATGTGCCATACACTGGAGCTACGGGGCCTCAGGGTGATCATTTTGTTGACAATGTGCAGCAATAACCATATAATCACGGCACAATTATGGAGCATTTATGGAGTTATTTGTGCCGTGTCATAGATGAAGTTAGCAAATGTAATTTACCTCTCACCACTAAAAAGGACAGAGGCTTAAGGTCAAAGGCTGAGCTCTCATTAAAAACTCCATTTTTAAAAACTGCTTTTATAACAGTGAGTTCCCTCAAATCAAATGAAATTATTTTTGTTGGGCTTCTTTTTAATTTCTGGTTTTATGAACTCTAAAACTCTAGCTCAAATTTGCTGACAGGAAATTAACTTTCATAAACTGAAGGAATAACAATTTTAAAAAAAAGAACCCGCAAAATCCCTCTCACCCAAATATTATAAATAAATAAATAAGTGCATTCATACATAAAAATGTTCCCCGTCAACTTCTATCTGTCTCTTGATACTACTTATCTGTTCATAAAAACTCCTACCAGGTGCAGAGTGATTAAGGACACCAAAAATAAAACTATTATCTATCAAGCTAACATTTCCTCCCATCATCTGTAGCAGTACATTGGCTGCTGCCTTGGTGCTCAATCATGTCTAGTGTTGTAAGGTGACATTTGGACAGGAGCCATTCTGCCACAGATTAGGAGAGGAATCAGGGTTTAGCACAGTGGATACGATCAGCTGAGAAACCTGATGGATAGGGGAAAGGGGGAAAGGAAACTGACATTTATGAAAGATGCTGTCCAGAATAGGTCAGATTGAGCAGAAGAGGGCAGGCTTTGGGAGGCTTATCGGAAAGTAAAAAGCCCCAAAACTCTGAGTATCACCAGACCTTTTTTCAAAGATCAGTGGGTACACGTATGGTAATGGGATACACAAAGGATGCATACC
>VZRU01015357.1:15030-25769 GCA_013398155.1 Pedionomus torquatus
AAAAGGATATAGGCTCTCAGACCAACTTTCATATATGGCAGCTTAGAGCAAAAATGTTTTATTCATGAATGATGTCTTTTATTTTTTTTTTATAAACACATAAAAATGTGAAACAATAAAAGTGATATATACCTAATAATGAGTGAGCCAATAAACCCCACCAGGCAACTTAGCTTTGGAAGTGGAAAAATTGACTTTGTATAACAAATTGCAGAATTATTAATCCTGTTTGAAACCCTTTTTATATCAGACCATTTACTTTAATTCTTGCTACTTTCAACATTATCATACATTATGCATTTTTCTTTGTAATTTTTTTTTTCTTTCTGCAAGTACAGTGTGCTCCCAAACTTTAAAGGGCTGGAAGCATTTTAAAAAGAAGCCTACTGGGTAAAAGAAAAAGCAAGGGATAAATTATTTAGGCCATTCTGAGGTACTCATCCCTACAAAAACTCCCTCACAGTGGTCTCTCACAGACCACTGATGAATTAAGCTTTGTGAAACCCCTGCAAGGGAAGGAAATATCATCTCCTCATTACGTGAGCAGAGAAGTGGAAGCAGAAGCAGAGAGCTATTGTTATGTCTACACTAGCCTGAGAGTGAAGCTCCCGGAGGGGCCTTGATCTCTCTGTATTCATTCTTCCTTGTATCTTCTGTCCACACAGCTGCCTGGTGAACGTCTTCTGGGCTTCCTGCAAATGGGGAAAGGGGAGAAGATCTGCTAAGACCTTGCCTTAAGGTGCCTTTCTTAAGATGCATAGTCGGGGACAAATAAACTAAAGCTGGCACCCTAACTGAGGAATGTAGGTTGATCTTCAGACTCATCTGCAAAGAAACAGAGAAAGACATGGGAGCTGAGTCACAAGGTGGCTGAAGAGAGACAAAGGGGGATTTGTGTAGGAAACATGGTATGAGGCATCCATGAAGAGCCTCCGTTGTGCAGCTGATGATACCAATACGTATATGGGCTCAGGCACTGGTGAACTTGCATGAGTGGAAAGGTATATAAGCTTCAGACTGAGGCCGCAATATGAGAGGCAGACACCCCTGGTCCTGAAGGTGGTCTAATTCCCTTACTGGGAAGTATCAATATAACCAATATTTTCCTAAAAGGCAAATTGTACAGTGTCCCTCAAAATAGTCTAGAACATGAAAGCTGAGATCACTGAATATTTATGACCTCTATCTGAGGTCTATGAGAGTCCTATATGACCTGAAATGGAATAAGAGTTCAACAGTAAGGCTATCTAGTTTATTGACTATAATCAACCAACTAGCAAATATTAGACTAATACTTATTCTCAGACTGTGCTGGTCAGAGTCATGGCTAACAACAGGCCAAAGGCACTAATGTGATGGGTATGTAGGTATGTCCAGCACACGTACTTTCTTCTCAGGAGAAAACTCCAAACCTTTGCATTATCCAAAATTAAGTCTGAAAAGAAAAGAGCAAGAAGGAATGTGCTTCCAGCTATAATTTACTTTTAGTTCATGGACAGTTTTCTATTCAATATCATTATATTTCTCACATAGTTCTGTATTTGCTCTTTTTAATACATAAGTTGCTTGCTAGAACAGTGACAGTGATAATGTATGTTTTTTTGCTTTCAGACATTTGAAGTCTGAGAGATCTTTTTGATCTCAAAAAACCCTGGCCAAACATGAAATAGGCAATCACAAAATTGAGTTCAATAGGGTTGAGTTTGAACTGTAGGTTTTTTGAACTCAAGTAAAAGAGTTAACTGGTTAGTTTTGCAATTAGGTACAACAATATGCCAAGCCTGGCATGTCATTTCATGTGGTTTATGAGCCATGGAGCTCAGGAGTAAGAACACGAGCAACAACTGGTTAACTATGATTACTTTTTTTTTTTTTTTGTTAGCAAGCATATAAACATATTAGAGGTCATGTTTATAAAGAAGTCTATTCTTGAGAAAACATTTTGGTGTATTACAAATTCTACCTTTGGGCAAGCCTTCCTCTAATCTTTCTTGGTATAGGTTAGATAATCAGCTTGAAGAGCCCTTAAAGATAGCAAACATTTCTTGTCACCCTTCCTCCTTTGCCAAGATTAACAATTTCAAACTTTCACACTTGCTAACTATGCATAATGCATTTCTAGGTGTGAACACTTACTTCATCCAGTGAATTCTCCTCCAAAGAAAGATTTCGACTTAAAGAGAAAGGAGCTTTTTGGGTACAGCTTGGAGTTCCGGCAAAAAAGCTCCAAGCTTTTCTCTAATACTTTTCCACCAGGTATCTTCTCTATGTCACTCTAGAATAAGCCTATTACATAAGTTAACACCTTGGAAAACAAGGACTTCAGAGTCCTCTTCTTAGTTCCTTTAGTAACTTCAATGTGTGACAGGTATTTTTTCTTCTTCATTTTCTAACTGTTGGTATCCTAACTGAGGCATCTTTTAAAATTAATATTAATCCCTGTATTAAACTGAATATTAACTTACCTCTGCAGGAAGGGAAGAAAAGGTACCTCAATTGCATGACTCTAGTAACACCTATTTTTCTCTTTACTAATCGTGTGCTCTATAAAATTACAGTCTTACATCCTCTCTCTCTTGGAGAGAATACTTTATGTGTGAGGAATCAATGAACTTTTAATTTTGTATAAACTGTGTCTCTTGTGTTCATGTAAAGAAATTAGTCCAAAAGGGGACATAACAGAATATGGATTTTGGAAGCATGACCAGAATATCTATAATTCATAACAACTAAATAATAATGTTGGGCATTTACCTCATTGGTACTCTCTTTCTGGTCCTCCAAAATCCCCATTATTCTCTGCTCATATATCTCTCCATATTCTCTTTCTTATATTACTTTGTTAGTAATCTATGTAATACTGATTTTGAAGCTCTGAATACAGTTATGTTGCTGATAAAAAAAAATCAAACAAACAAAATTCCCCCCAAAACCCTTTGCTATTGCAAAGAAAGCTGTATTGTGCTGAAATTTAAGGCATGTGAAAAACAGATAGATTTATATGGAGTAATTTAAAGTTTCCATTTCCAGACATGAAGGGAGACAGAGAGTAATATGGAACTGCGATGGAGGGAGGCTTGCTTAAATTTATGATTTGAAAGCATTTCTATTTAAACTTTTCCACACAGAAGTTCAGTTGGATAGAAAGAGGCTCATTTGCATGAAGTGCTGAAGGTGTGAGCCCCTGAGCAAGTCAGCTCTTGGTGCTCAGGCGCTAAAGATACAGTCCATCACGGCACAGCCTTAGGTAGGAAGGTACTAAGGCTAAATGAATTGGAGCATTTTTTATTATGGTGACCCCAGCACCGGGCAAATATTGTACAACATCTTGTGCCAGCAGCCAAAGTGACTTACATATGTTTTTTTTCCTTCTCTCTGAATAGAGTGGACAGCTGGTGACTCCTTATGCCTATTAATCTTTCAGTGCGCAATCATCTCTTGGTATGTAACAACTATTTTTCAATCTTTGGGACATCAAGTGAAGTAATGAATAATTCTGTTATATTCTTATAGGACTGATAGGCATTACTGAACGACACATTACATTTGAGGGTGAAGAGAAAGAGGGAGAGGGGAATTGCTGGGATAAGGCAAACAGTCTATTATTGCCTTTTCATTGCAGCAAACAAAAAGAATTCTTTCTAATCTGCTCCTCAGGGGATCACCATAAAACTCCAACCATCTATATATATTTTCTCTGTGTGTGCATGCATGTGAGTGTCTGTGTTAGACTTCCTTGCTGTCAGGTAGGAATTTTAGTACTTCAAAGCACTTGGTGTCTCTAGTCTTAAACTAAATTGGTGAAGCTATAAAAGTTTTAATCTCTCTTGGCCCTGAAACTGAAATTTCTGTGCCAGCTGTACAGAACAAGTCATGGCAGTGTGTAGAACAGAATATAAGACACTGTGTGTGGTTGAGCAATGAACTCAGACCCCCAGTTTTATGCAAAAAGGAAAGGAGATGAGCCAACACTTTGATAATTTAATCAGCTCTAAATTGAAAGGAAGATATACTTTTGATGGAGAATGGGGAAGAGAAATCTATGGGATTAGGATTTGACGTGAGATTTCAGAAATTTCTTATTAGTATGTTTAAAACTAGAATCTTGATAAATATTCATAGCAAATCACATCAGCCTGGAAAGTAGCAATAGACGGATGAGAAAAAAGCTGGATAAGTTTCTCTCTGTGAAACAGGGATCCTTATGCCAAAAGTTTCTTCTTCCCCTTCATTTAAATATCTTTTCATGGTCTCTCCCAGTGATATGTCCTGGGTGCAATCCAAACATGCAGTCTCTAAATACAGGGAGTGGAGGATTGCAGTCCCTCCCGAAGGCTGTACCACAGGAGCATCAGCTCCCCCGAGTTCCCTGTTTTAACTCTGATGGGTTATGATGTGCAAATGCTTTAGATCAAGGTAAAGGAGATGGAAGCAAAATTTAGAGACTACACAGTGGTCTGGCTTAACACCCTTTTGAGGTATGGCTCTTGGATTTTCTGTCTGTCTGTCTCTCTCTTCCTTTGCATCTTTTTTTACTGCCTTCCCTTACTACAATGTGCATAATTCCACCTTGAGAGGAAGCCTTTGAGCCTGTGACAGGAAATGTGATTGAGAGAAGGCACACACTTCATTTTAGGAAAAAAAAAATTAAAAATATCAGTCACTGAACAACAAATAAGGCTGGACTATTAACAGAGGCAGGAAGATTTTTCTGAGCAGTAAGTGTATTAAAGAATACTNAAAAAAAAAAAAAAGAGAGAAAAAACAGTGTTCAAAGAAAACTGTGTCATTAAAGTTCTCAACTATGTTAGCAATTTAATTCAGGTATTATTATTATTGCTTTTATTATTAATAATAATAATTTTTGTTCTCTAACCTACATAATTTGGTAGTCTAAAAAGGAGGGGTTCAAGAAGTATAAATAATTCATTCTATTGCAAAAGAGAGGTTCTTCTGTAGAGTGGGATGCTAAGAACATTTCAGGGGGTTACCCCACAGAATGCTAATTAACTCCTCCCCAGATCTCCCTTTAAAGATATATAAAGTACTAGCATATAATTAAATACGTGTTCTCTGATTATCAGCCAAAGACTCATTGCAAATGGTACCAACCCCTTTGGAAGGCACCCAGCCCACTTCCAATTAAAAACTACCTGACCATAAATAATAAAAGCTTATTACATACACAATAAATAATGGTTCTTAAAATAATGGATTTCAGGAGCTATATTTTAAGGACACCGTATGTGTTCCCTGTATAATGAGCTCTTCCTTCTATCAGTATAACCAGCAGACTCTCAAATCTAGAGAGCTAAAAAAGATTAATTTGTTGGGTTATGCTTTTTCTAAACATTAACCAGTTGTTTTTCTTTCTCCATCTATAAAATTAAATTCACTGTTTTCTACATTCCCATTCTCCTTCACAGTAGAGAACAACCTGAAAATTAAAAGCAAATTTTCAGAAAAGAAAGAAAGATGATTCTCATTTTTGGATGTATAATCTTAATGCACGGATAAGGATGCTTACGTGGAATACATATGTTTGCATGATGCGTGTGTGTTTGATATGTATATAATACATACTTATATATATGTATGTATTTATATGTATGTGTATAAAAATATATGTTATGTAGTCATAATGCTAAAAATAGTGCATTAGGTGATAATGACATATTGTACAGTGAATATTTTATGACAATATTTTTAAATATAGTGTATATCATTCAAAAACAACTGAAACACAATGCAATTCCTTGTGTACTAATAAAAAAACATCAATCAAACAAACAAAAAACCCACCAAAATCCCAATGTGGAATTACTGGTAAAAACAGGAATAGGGTTCTTCCATACTCTAGACACTTTCTCACTGTGAGTTTGAGGTGACAACACATCTGTGTGTGTGCGGGGGGCTTGGCTATTATAAAGAATTGAAATTTTTTTTTATCCATTTGAAAAGTCTCATGTCAGGAACAGAAAAGACCTTCTCCATATTGGTTGTAGTCAAACTCCTACTTTATAATGAGACAAACTACTGGTTTCATAGGAAATCTTAATTCACACATTTCAGAATATTTTAGTGCTCAAAACTTTCCCTGCAGAGATGTCCATATGTACATACACATAGACACACATAAATACACATTATTCATTCCATGTCCAAAGATCTCAAAATATTTAAAAAATTATGTAGGAAAGAAACTAAAGGTTATCTTATATCATATATATCACCCAGAATTGAATTTTATTTTAAACAGAAAATTGGAAAGAATATAGGTGCCATTCACAGTTTGACAAGCAAAATGAAAGCTGTCAAGATCATGACTTTAATTAGGAAGAAACGACACCAATTTATAGGTTATTCCAAAACTGACAGTTTCAGAGGTTTCATAGCTTTATGTGCTAAAAATGCACAAAACAATTGAAAGCAAATTATAAACAGGAATGGATCAAAAGTTAAGGGCAGTACCAGGAAAGGAAAAGCCAGAAGCCCTACAGCTAAAGCAGTCTTGTTTCCAATAGATTTGTGAGTTGTTGATAGACATTTTTCTGAATTATGTATGAATTTTCTGTGATTTCCACATTTCCTGATATTTTTTTTCTTTTCCTCCGATTAGTGATTGGTATTGGTTTATGCTTCTTAGTAATAATATCAATCCAAAGAAGGGACCTTAAACACCTCCAGGCATGGGGCATACACAACTTCCATGGGCAACCTGTTCCAGTGCCTCACCACCCTCACAGGAAAGAATTTCTTCCTAATATCCAATCTAAATCTCCCTTCTTCTTGTTTAAAATCATTGCCCCTTGTCCTATCATTCCACTTCATGACAAAGAGTCCCTCTCCTCCTCTTCTGTTAGAACGTCTCCCCAGAGCCTTTTCTTCTCCAGGCTGATCAGCCCCAGCTCTCTCAGCATGTTTCATAGGAGACGTGCTCCATCTCTCTGGTCATCTTCATGGCCCTCTTCTGGACCCGTTCCAACCGGTCCATGTCCTTTCTGTGTTGAGGACTCCAGAGCTGGACTGTACTCCAAGTGTGGTCTCACAAGAGCAGAGTAGGGGGGGAGAATCACCTCCCGCAACCTGCTGGTCATGCTTCTGTTGACACGTCCCAGAATATGGTTGGCTTTATGCACTGCAAATATGTTAGTTATTCATAGAATCATTGAACGGTTTGCATTGTAAGTGTTTTTAAAGATTATCTATTTCCAACCCCTTGCCATTGGCAGGGCCACCTCCTACCAGATCAGGTTGCTCAAAGCTCCATCCAGACTGGCTTTGAAGACCTCCAGGAACGGGGCATCCACAGCTTCTCTTGGCAGCCTGTTCCAGTGCCTCACCACCCTCACAGTAAAGAATTTATTCCTAATACCTAATCTAAATCTTCCCTCTTTTATTTCAAAATCATTACCCAACATCCTTTCACTCCACTCTTTGTAGTCCCTCCCCACCTCTTGTGTAGGCCACCTTTAGGCACTGGAAGGCTGCTGTATGGTCTCCTGGGAGCTGTCTCTTCTCCAGGATGCACATCCCTAACTCTCTCAGACTTCTCACAGCCAAGGGGCTCCAACCCTCTGGTCATCTTTGTGACTCTTCACGGCAAAAATTCCAGGCAAGTGCATAGGGGTAAAATGGGTCTTGAGGCCAAGTCAGGATACCCAGTAAGCATGTCAGGGTCAACATTAGCTAAAACTGGAGCATAAACATGCCTGCAGTGTAGCTCTAGCAAGGACCAAGGGCTCAAGACAACAACAGCAGCTCCCAAGGTAGAGGATGAGGGCCCTAGTTAGTCTTCTCACAGCTTCTTCTCAAAAGGAAGTATCTACCAAATCAACGTTCCCTAGTAGAAGTTTAATCATCAATAAATTCTTCTTACCCTTTCCTTTGAAACTGTGCATGTGCCACATTAGTATGTATCACAGTAAATCATAAGTTTCTTTGTCAGGTGGCAACGGAAAACATATTAATGTCTACAGAAAAGGAAAAAAGTAAACAGAAAGCAGTTCTGCACATCTGAGATAAACAGAGACTTACTCCACTTGTTTCATTTCCTATTGCATTGATTGCATTGATTGACAAGTATCACATTGGCTCATATAAAGCTGAGAGATAAAACAGTAAACAGGAAAAAGAGAACAAGTTTTTAGTTTGGTATTTTTGTGAGTTGTTTTTCTTTTCTTTTTTTTTTTTTTTTTTTTTGGTCTTTGTTAGGTACTGTCCATTTGTGTTGTGACACAAGTCTAAATTAGTTTCACAGTTTTGGGATGTAGACAGTGGGCCACAGAAACTTGTCTCCTTCAACAGATGGATATCTGGTTACGAATGAGAACACTCACTTTGGATGAACAGTCTTCGATTTTAAAATGCATTCCAGCTAACTTAAAATGAAACACTCACTTGAGATTGTGAAAAAAAATAAGCTATGTGTACATTAAATACTTCAAATAGAATCATTCCCTCCAGGCCTAAATAGTAATAATTTTTAATTGGCTGCAGAGAACCTGATTAATCTAGAGATTTGGAGATGGAGGAACATAGGCATCAAAAATAACATTATCAGTCTGGTGCACAAGATGACTTGAAATCTGAAGAGATGCTCTTTCTGGTTGAATCCAAGGTAACCATGAAGTCAAGTAGTAGTCATAGTGACAATGTGTATATGGATATTATAGAGCAGGATTCATTAAATTGGATACTGATACATGAGTGAGGGATAGGGTAACCTCTAAAATTCCTGGGTTTATTTTGAGATATTTTTGGAAGGTGGTCATGGGGGCCTGGCATGTGAAGCAGCAGCAAAGTGAAGCTTTATTTTTGCATCATTACATTGTGCAGAGGTGAAAAATGGCTGCAGGATGCGTTTTCCTCCATCAGGTGAAATGATCATGATGCATCCCTCATGGAAGCTCTTGGTGAGAGGGCAGGGGAGTTCTGCTGTCCGCTCACGGAGCTCTCTGTGTAGAACACATTTGGTGGTCACCAGTCATCACTAATAGTGATGATTAAAACAGACGTGCTCCTAAAACCAGGTGTCCCTTGAATAGAGGTAGGCTAAGTCACACTAACCAATGTCCTTCTGTATCCACATCCCTTGTTGTGTAATGCCATCACTTCAGCTGGAGACACATGCATCATGGTCACAGGTGCTGTTTTCTGTTTATACATTTAAGCCATGTTCCTCACAAATACGGAAATTAGTCCATGGAAGCTGAGATCTGAACTAAGCCCATATGTTTCGGTATCTGTAGAGGTGCTGTAATGGCTAGATGTTATGTTAAATGCTTACTGTGCTGTCTTGCTCTCCTCTTCATCAAATAGCAGAGTATCAGTAAAGGGCAGCTCAAGGGAATACTATGCATGGTTAATTTCAGAAAGCTAGTTTATACCCTGGAGACCACGCTCCCAGAGATAGCTTGTTCAAAGAATTGCTCAGATACTAAAAAAATGGTGTATTTTCAAACATGGTGCTGTCCTCAGTGTCTCTGCTTTTTCCTGAGAGTTGCAACTCATATTAAATACCCAGCTTTCTTAATACAGTGGGAAGATAAATACAATGATTAATTTTCAGTTATACTAGACACCTCAGATTATTTTGAGGTCTAATCCCCTATTTCACTTCTGGGAAACATTCCACAAGAGTTTTTGAAGAACAGAAAGAAAATACAACGTTTACAGGCAGTTACACAGTCGATGCTCCTTATGCAGTGAGGTTACACATTTACAAGAGATTTAGTATCAAATTCCCCCTATTCCTTAGGGTATACTGGAACCTAAAACTGGCACCATTAAGAAAAGATCATGTAATGTTAGAAAACTGTTTTCCTTTTAGTGTTTGGTGTTGGAATTATTCTAGTTTATGTAGGAGCTGGAGAGCAAGAGAAATAGAGAAACAGAGGCAGATGGTCAGAAGATGCAGGTAGGCACAGAGGCACATTTCCATGGCCTATATAGTTACCTGTGAGACACAGGGGATCCAATCCCTTTTGTAATAAATTACAATTATGTGTAGGCTGCCTCCCTGTGGGAATGAGGCAACATGATCAATTGATCTATAGATATATCTGGGTCTCCCATAATATCTTTTTGAACTTCGCAACTGTTTTAAACCCATGGGGGCTGAGAAGAGATGGTCCCAAGATAATTATGTACTCACAGAGTTGAAAAATAATAATAACAGGGAAAAGAGATGAGATATTTGCATTAGCTAGATAGAACGCAAACATATTCGTGGATGAGAAGCTCAACATGAGCTGTCAGTGCATGCTGGCAGCCCAGAAAGCCAACCGTATCCTGGGCTGCATCAAAAAAAGTGTGACCATTAGGTCACGGGAGGCTATTCTCCCCCTCTACTCTGTGCTTGTGAGACCACACCTGGAGTCCTGTGTCCAGCTCTGGAGTCCTCAACAGAGAAAGGACATAGAACAGTTGGAACGGGTCCAGCAAAGGGGCACAAAGATAATTAGACAGATGGAGCACCTCTCCTATGAGGACAGGTTGAGGGAGCTTTGGCTGATCAGCCTGGAAAAGAGAAGGCTCCAGGCAGACTGTATAGCAGCCTTCCAGTATCTGAAGGGAGCTACAGGAGAGCAGGAGAGGGACTTTTTGTCAGGAAGTGTAGAGATAGGACAAAAGGTAGTGGTTTTAAACTAGAAGAGGGGAAATTTAGGTTGGATATTAGGAAGAAATTCTTTCCTGTGAGGGTGGTGAGGCACTAGAACAGGCTGCCCAGAGAAGTT
>VZRU01015357.1:39524-52303 GCA_013398155.1 Pedionomus torquatus
AGATTTCTCCACTCCAAGAACTGAGACTTGTGAGAAATTAAAAGATTAGTCATTGGTGACATACTCTTTTCAAAGTCCATGCAGTATCTCCTGGATTGTCTTTTCATTAGCAGGTTTTGCTCTGAGCTTCAAAAGTTCCCCTTTACTGTTGTGTTCCTCTTCCTCTTCTAATTATCTTTCCTAAACCCTGGCTAAGGCACAACATAAAATTTATATTCCACCCATAGGAATCTTGTAGCTTTTCACATCCAGATCTGTTTTGCTGTTAACACTTGTTTTTTAATTATTACTAATATATTTTTTTTCTAATTAGCATATACATTTGTAATTTATACTTCTTTTTAGTGAATAATATATAAGAAACAAATCACAAAAGGGAAGTATGTCCTTAAACTGAGTTTTACTTTCAAGACAGTGATCCTCAAACAGCATTTCTTAGCAATTCAGCTCTGTAAAGGAATAAAAACCTTTATTTTCTAGTAAAAACGTAGAATGACCTAAAGTTCTGTTTTTCTTCGCTTTACTACTATGGCAACAAACTTGGCCTACTTACACTCATTTACAGTTATTCAAATCCCAAATGGAGATTTGTACAACCTAGTCTAATCCTCCATACCATCTCTAAGCATATAGAAGAAAAGAAGATTATTGGAAGTGGTCAACATGGATTCACCAAGGAAAAATCATGCTCAACCAGTCTGGTAACCTTCTATGATGTGATGACTGGCTGAACGGATGAAGGGAGAGTGGTGGATGTTGTCCGCCTCAAATTCCACAAGGCTTTTGACACAGTTTCCCATAGGTAAACTTAGGAAGTATGGGTTAGGTGAGTGGACAGTGAGGTGGATTGAGAACTGGCCTAGTGGCAGAGATCAGAGGGTTGTGATCAGTGGTGCAGAGTCCAGTCGGAGGTCTGTAACCAGCAGTGTTCTCGAGGCGTCAGCCATGATGTCTGAGAGACCTGGGTCTGTTTAGGCTGGAAAAGACCAAAAGGAGATGTCATCAGTGATTATAAATATCTGAGTATCAAGATGATGGGGCCAGACTCTTTTCTGTGGTGCTTGGTGACAGGACAAGAGGCAATGGGCACAATCCAGAACAAAGGAAATTCTATTTGAACATGAGGAAAAACTTTACTTTGAGGGTGACGGAGTATTGGAACAGGCTGCACAGAGAGTTTATGGAGTCTGCTTCTCCAGGGATATTAAAAAACTTCCTGGATATATCCCTGTGCTGGGTCTTCTAGGTTAATCTGCTTTGCCAGTGGGGTTGGACTAGATGATCTCTGAAGGTCCCTTCCCAACCCTCCCATAATGTGGTCTGTGAGTCTGTGATCTGGCCCTGATCCTCATCTCTTCTTATATGATAAATAGGGATTGTCATGTCCACGGCCCTCCAGTGGCTCAACCGTTAGAAATCCTCACAGCTCACTGACATACATGGAGTTCAATTCAGTAAAAGGTGTAGTAGTTAGGGACAGTTTTACATGCAAATATGACCAAAAGAAGTGAGACGGTGTAGGCTTTCCAATATTGTCACTCATATATGAATAGGAGAAAACTTCTTATGGTCTATGTCCTACTCTCAGTAGATCTGTACTCTTGTATCTTGGTGGTACTCAGAATATTGTTAGTGCCAAAGGGAACACTATCTCCTGTCTTTGGAGTTAAGACTTTATTGTTACTTTAATTATTGTTTAACAGTCTAATAAAACCCTAATCTTTAGTTCCCATTCTAATACGCATAGTGGAAATCACCACAGAAAAACCTTTTTCAGCTAAAATTGTTATTCAGAAAACTTCTTAGTTCTCTTTGCTTTTATGCTTACTTTTTCAATGTGGCCCTGGGACACAATGTTGAAAGCTTCAGACTTCCCAAAAATGAATGTATGAGATGAAGTTACAAGCTGACAGTGTCTTGATTCAGAGAACTGTATGATGTTCATGGTGGGGGATTCCTTCTCCTCCTAAGTTTTCAGTCCACTTAGGCAAGTTTTTTTTTTCTTCTCACATTTTCTTTGCCTGATCTGCTTCCTTGTTATGGGAACTGAAGTTTGAAAGTTCATTATGGACTTTGCCAGTCCAAAATAAGATAAAAAGCTATTCTTCATTACACAAATATGAGTTATGTACTCAATCCAGAGACCTGTACTGCAAGGTCAATATAAAGCCTGTGGGTTTCTACCAACAAAAAACATATTTACTAGGACAAATCAGGGAAGTTATCTGCTGTCCAGCTATTTAAATGTACCCATCTTTGAAGATGACCCATTAGACAGCAAATCTTGTAGGGGGAAAAGTAAAAAGCACAGACTTTGATTTTAGTATTCTGATGTAAAAGAAAAGGTTTAAATTGTCTTATCTATTTATAAGATTGTTTATTTATGTTATCAAGTGGTAGATTTCAAAAATAAAATTATTTTTAAATTATTTTGACAGATGCCCGAGGTCTTCAGCCACTTCAATAAGGAATTTAGTCTCTGAACTGCAAAAGTACATCTTCTCAATGTGTCTCTGAGTCTGTGATGGCTGCTCTCCTAAGTTAAACTACATGTAGATCAGTGCAAGGTAATTTCATTTATCATCCCTGTAGAAGTCTGTCATTCTCTTGGGCATGAAGTTGACTTAAGCTTTTGCCACTCCTTTTAATTTCTCTAGGAAGGTGCTTAATGCAACAACAGCAGTAACATGTAACCCTGTTACATGTTTCATTTAATTTAATTTCATTTCATTTCATGTAAATGTATATATATGTATTTATTTATACATAAATACATATCTTCAAACCACTGAAGACTGTAACAAGAAAAAGGTATTACAGACCTGCCCATTATTCTGGTTTATTTTAGTTATCAACTGGAAAGGCAATATTGGCCTAGGTGAATCTCTGGTCTGATCCAGCATGGCCAGCCATATGGTCTGATGTCTTTTCTCGCTAAATCATTTAGTAAAACAAGAATTCATACAGAAAAACTTGGAATACATCTGATTGAATCTCATTTTAAAATCGACATGTCTATCGGCTGCAAAGGCAAGGTTTAATAGCAAAAGAGATGACATTTTCTCAGATTCTGGACTAAAAGTATGCTTTTGAACCAACAAAATTCTTACTGCTTTCTACAACATGTTGTGTTAACCATATTTCCACTATAAGTATGACAGAAAATAAGTTTCAAGGAATGTTGAAAAGTTATACTAAAAAGAAAGACAAATGAGGTCGGTGATCATGTTATTATTGCTTTGTTGATAACCCTTCTGATATCACTGTGACAGATCCTGTCAGAGAATAAAACAAGGTAGTGCTGCAGAGCTTCAAGTAACAGATAGAGAAATTTGTCTGGAATAAAACTAGATCACTGAAAAATAATCTTTTAGATTTCTGCCGAAAGTTCTATACCTCTGTCCCACTGATGTACAGAAAGAGGAAAAAATATGACCTCAATATTGCTCTTTCACCATTGACTCATCCCAGAATTGATACACTTGTGCTGTGGTTGCCCTGAAGTGTAATAGTGTACCATTAAATTCCAGCTGCAATACTATTATATTGCTATTAGAAAAGACTGCCGAGCAACACGATTTTTCAAATAAATATAAATTGTGAATGGCTGAAATGTGAAATGCCCTCAAGTGCCCAGAAGGATTTTCAAGTGTCCTTTTTCAGTGGACAGGTTTTATGCTCTCTAGCAAAGGAATGGCTCAGTTTCTCTTTTGATTTTTAGTGGTAGTCTTAACAGGCACATAGAATAAAGAGCCATGCAGAAGTCTGGGCCATGAACTCTGTGTAGCCTGGTAAAGGCACTGAAGTTCTGATGAGTATTACCCCTGAGAAAGTTGTGTCTGCGGCCTCAAAGAGCTAGTTCAAAACCTGCCGAGACTCCCAGTCCTACCCAATTGCCATTCGATTACTCTATGCTGTTTGCTGGCTTACTTTGTTTGCCTTAAAGCAGGGCGAAATTCATCTAATGACAATGGAATAAAACCGAAAAAGTACACAGACCTTTATCTAAACAAATGAAACAAATACAAATCTTTGGCTTTCATCAGGCTTGTCTCCCTGAAATTCACACTTCTGTGTCAAGAGGATGTTTTTTACACCTACTCAGCTGGAATACAGTACACACTGCATGTTGATAGCCAGTATTTTCACACCCACTTATTCATGCATATGCTAATAGTTTTCACACTACAACTGCTGCGCTTTGTTCAGGACCCCTTACAGCTGTTTCAAGCACCGAACCACCAATCAGAGAGCTTCTGAGTAATTTACACCTTCTCCTTACCCCATGCTATTTCGATAGGGAAACATCCAAGATGTGTATGACCATCAGCACTGACCACTGAGAGACTTCGTGTTCTTCCCTATCAGCTTATAGGTGTAAAACAGATGGGATACTCAACAGAAATAGCATGAGAGATGTTAGCTGCAAGTGGAACTCTGAGTTTACATACAGTCACTTAAAAGCACTTTGCTTACGATTTCCAACTGTTTTTTTTATACTAATCTTGACAAATATGCATATAGAGGCTTATAATGCTCAAGAACTATGAGTTTAATCATTAAATTGTGTTTAAATAACTATTTTAAAAAGGGAGAAGCATGGTTTAAATCACAGATAGATTGTGATTCCTTTCTTAAAATACTATTGCAGTTGTTCAGCTGGTCTGCCAGACTGTGAATTACACTTTCAGCAGCAGCACTGCATTTTATTGCTAATTCTGCTGATCTTTGTTCATTTAATACCTTTAAATTAATGATAAGAAAATCTTCAAAATAAAGTTGTGCAAACCTGCTGATGGCAGAGAAGGTCTTTCTCTCTATTACAGCTCTGCCCTGGGACTTGGGAGAGCTTTCTTCATTCATCACTGCACTATAATTTTTGTGGACTTTGACTCATGTCATCTGGGGATTTCACTGCAGGACCTGAAGGGATCTGACTAGCTGTAGGTGTCTGTCCCATTCTTGTGCTAGGGGTGGAAGAATTAGTAAATTTTTTTCCAATGATTTGGTGAAAACATTGGAGATATTATCTTGGGGGAATGTATTAGTCTTTTTTGTAAATATTTTTTATTATAAGATTTTTTTCAGCATTTTATGCACCTTCTTCTTACTTGGAATTTGGTTGGATTTAACCTTATTCACAAATGCATTGCCTATGGAGGCTCCCTGGGAACTGACTTCAGGGTTTCATAGGGATCCAGTTTGTCTGGGGTTATTTGTTCATACAGTCTGACTTCCTGTACCACAATCATTAACTAAAGTAATTCATTTCACTATTTTGAAGGCCAAATTAATCTATAAACTCAAACAAGGGAAAAAAAATATCTGAGGTTGAAGTTCTTTGTTATGACATAAACCCAATTAAATGGTTCACTACTACTGAAAGGGAGATGACTTCATCTCTTCCTTTTTTCTTAGTCTATCACTAACACACATTTGAAATATTTCACAATAAACTGAATATTTTTACTAAAACATAAGTGAACTGAATCATTCTCAAAAAGGATCAGATGAATGTCTGAATGTGTGCAAGGCGTACACAACAAATGAGGGATCCAGGGGAAGTATGAGCTTGGATCAAAAATAAAATAATGAAATATAAGAATCTAGAACCATTTAGGTTAGAAAAGAGGTGAGAGACCATGAGCTGCTCTTTGGTGATAACACATTGTTTAGATTGGCTTTGCCACCTATGGGTGTGCTAAATCATAATATAGCTGCTCTCCTTTCTTTCCTTATTTTTAATCTGAGCATGTTAAAAGAGACAATGTAGACATTTAAGGAGAATAATTCTCACAAGTATATCCAAGTAGCTTGAACTTCTGTTTTTTTTTTTTTTTTTTTTTTTTTTTTTTTTTTTTTTTTTTTTTTTTTTTTTTTTTTTTAAATTGTTGAGAATTTTAAATTTTTTTTTTTTTTTTTTTTTTTTTTTTTTTTTTTTTTTTTTTAATGTTCGTTTTTGTTTCTGTTTTTCATTAAAATGTCATGGAATATTAAAATTCTGTCTGCTGTAACATCCTTCCCAGATTTGAATAACTAGACCTTTATTTTGTCAAAAACAAAAAGGAAGTGGGTTTCAAGACCCACTTGCATGAAGCTGCAATAATTGCTATAAGTAATACTTTTAGCTTCTAATTATTTGCTAGTACATTCTTAGGATATGATGAATGACACATCTAAATCAGAGTTTAGATTAGTGACAAGTCCTTTATAACCAGGTAGGTTAATGACAATGGAGAAGAGAGTTTGCAAGTGAGTGTGAGAGAGAAAGGCAATTGTTTGCCTGGCTTGCTCAGACTATTAAAATCAGCAGCATCAAAAGACAACAGTCTGAATCAGAACTTGTCTCAGATGTTACATTTCAACCCAGTATTTTTAAAGTGTAAGTAGATTCACAAGGTGAAAGGCTTACAGTTAATTTTTAAGCTAATATTTTCTTTATTTTTAATTAGAATCAATGTCAGACTTATCTGCCTTTTATTCCCTACATCATGCCGCCTTATATTTTTTATAATGTTGGGCTCTTTGTCAGCCTTGTAAAAAAAAATCTTTACATATTGTCATTTGTTAAAAGAATGTCATATTCATGACCTCATCAAAACACATAGTGAACTGGAAGGAAGTAGTAATATAAAGTTACCTCTTGGCTGTCATCAACCTGCTAGTTAGAAGGGATGCTTGGGATGGGGTTGTCTGATCCCTTCACAAATCAGGTGGAATCCAAACATTCTAGATCCCAAGGGAAAAAAAAAAATATCAGAATATACTCCATATAGCTCCCCACATTGAAATACCTGGGGTATGATGTCTTGATGTGGATTCTCCTTATAACAGGAAAAATTGCAGTCTCTCCGCTGGTATAGACCTTTCCTGGACAAAATTTCATTATATATTTATTTATGGTACCTATCATGCCCTTATAATAGACCAAGGGAAGGGGTTACACATTTGTGTAGCCATGTCTGCATCATTCAGATACACAAGCTACACCTGATAACATCTGGTGGGCAGGCACAGAAAAACCAGGAAGTGTACTTTTAGTTGACCACTGTTTTGGAATCTCAGCAAAAAAACTTGACCTGTGAGAATATTAGACTTCAGAGCAAAAAGAAAATAAATAAATCAATGGATTTCGGTTTGTACACCAGGAAGTTTCACTCAAACTGAAAAATGTTGTGTTTCATTTTCAAGTTACTTAAGACTTTTTTTTTTCACTTTTTCTCTTCTTACCCTTTAAAAAGATCAATTTCAAAATGAAAATGACATTTTGAAACAAAACATTCCAGTTAATTCTGAAAATGTTGATATAAAACATTCTGACATTTCCTAAAACCATTTTCTTTCATGTGTGCATGTGTATATGAAGACTACTTGAAGGATGAGACTTGACCTTATAAATTCATACTTGTTGATAGAACAATACAGGTATAGAGGTGTGTATAAAAATATGCTTTATTTTTTCTTGTTAAAAATATTTCACCCAGCTGTAAAAAGCCCAGAGGAATAGCTGCAGGATTTAACCAATTATTTTGAACCTTATGAAGCAGAACAACCCTTTTCTGTAGACCCCACAATGGTGCAATCCGAAATATTCACAGCACTGCCTCTTTCCAAATCCTATTTCTGTATCATCATGCAACAGCAAATCAACAACAAAACAGCAACAAAAAATTTCTTTTAGGGATTTAGCCTTTGTCCCAGCAAATTATATTTTAAACACCATCTATATCAGTAGGCACAATGGCTCATAAATGCCCAGTTGAATACAAATGACAAGAAAGACAGGATTGTTTTGGACATTCAGCTTTACAAGGTCACATTTTGTTATTTTAATGATCTGGGCTGTCCCCAGTGCAAAAACTTAGTACAATATTATACTTGTATTTGAAAACAAAGAAATAAACAAAACCCTAACCATTTCCCTTTCTGTTCTGCAGTGACCGCAATTTGCCTTTGTGTGTAACAGCAAGAGCTGTGGTGAGGTGAAGAGGACTCAGTCTTTGGCCCTGCTACTCATCTGGTTTAAGGACAGCAAAAAAGAGAACATTGTCTTAACTCTTCTTCATGCTTGGATCAAACTCTGAGTCAGTTCGGGATGGGAGAGGAGTTCTCAAAATTCCAAAAGTCTTTGCTGGCCAAAATACCATGTATAACCCTGTGCAGTTAAGGGATACCATCCAACTCATCATGGCTGACATCTCCAAATTTGCAGGAACCTTTTGAGAAGTGCTCAAGTCCAATTTCCTGTGATCACCTTGGTAGTTATGTAGAAACAGAGGAGAAAAGGAATATAAATCCCAGCATTTTACCTGTTAAAAATTGCAGTGCTGAAAGGAGAAGGGGGGTGGGGTGGGGAGTGGGATGACACGTATGCAAATCTCTGTATTGCTTCTTTTTTCTCTTTTTCTTTCTTTTTTTTTTTTCTTCCTTTTTTTTTTTTTTTTTAATTTAAAAACAAACAACATGTAATTGGTTTTAATCCTGCTTGAAATTGGGGAAGATTTATGAAAAAGGGACTTGAAGGGCTCATTTTCAGTGGATTTGATATTATTGATTAACTGATATTTAGACTCCTGAGGCATCGCTTCTCATTGTGCAAAATAAGCATAAAAACACTACAAGCAATTAATTGCATGGTTTTTGTACTATGCTTTGAGATGGCCTATCAGCCCTTTATTAATATTAATGAGAAGAATTAGTACCAAAGATCAGGGATCCATGATAGCTGGAAGAACCTGCAAAGACCCTCCAGCTCTCATGCTTTATTATTTTTTAATCAAAGTGGCTGACTTGAAGGCACAAAATTAAAGAACGGAGTCCTTTATGATTCCACAATGATTCAAATTAAAATGATCTATACTTGCATAATTCCAATGAGCCATTTTGTGCTAGTTAAAAACAGTTAAAAATTGCATAAATGCATGATTTAAGGGCTGCAGCTTTCTAAACTTAATGAAAGGGCCATTTTTTTTTGTATATTTCTCAGCTTGCAAATGTGATCAGAATAGATCCACCACAGAAGAAGGGAGGGAGTATATATTTGATGACAACATTCTGCTACTAAGGTACCTTGAGAAAAGATGGGATTTGGGATCATGGGCAATATTTTCTGCTTGTCCAAATAGACAAGTATATAAGTGTAAGTATATAAAATACCCTGTCTTACTTCTATTAATATTACAACCAGGTTTAAATGTTTCTTACATGATGGCTTTTCTGGAAGACATTTTCTACACAGTAGTCAGTGATAAACTAAGCTGTGATGAGATCTTCACAGTCAGATTACCACATAAAAAAATCCAAGACAGGAATGGAAGGGGGAATGATGAGTAGCTTACGGTCATCCTGTGGATGAAGAGCAGAATCAAGGCTGCAACCAAAATAGAATGATGCAGTAATATTCCATAGATCATACTGCTCTGAAATTTGTGTTATTGTAATTTATGTTAATTTAGCACATCAATGAATTTTAAAGAACTGTATTATGGGATATTACTACACTAATTATATAAAATAAAGGAGAAAATAAATCCTGAGATCCAGACTCTTTCATATACTTCTCTTGATCCCTGGCAAAAAGTACATAGTCTATGAGGCACTGACATACATTAGCTAACTGAGACTTCAATATCTGTCTAGCCATTGCAGCATAGGAATCACTGTGAGCTGTATGAGCCTCCCAAGACTGTAGGAGAATTCTTCAGCCATTCTTGAGCCAAGGATAGGATCATTTCCCAAGCAACCTTATTTTGCGGTGGAGGCGGTGTTTGGACTATCCTGGAATCATGACAGAATGATCATGCCCTAAATGTAGTGAAATTTTGGCACATTCTTAATTCCTCTTTAGAGTCATGTCAAAATTCAGTGCCTCTCAGTGCCATTAAAAAGTCCTCAAAAAAATCACACTATGGATTGTAATGCATAGTTCAAACATCTAGGATCAAACCATAATCCGCATATATCATTCATACAGTATAATGGATCATTAGAGTACTCTGCCACTGTGCATTCCAAAGTTCAAAATCCACAGGTCACTAACAAGGTAGACTGTAACAGCTCCTTCAAAGAGTTTACAACCTCTCTTATCAATGTGGATTTAGAAAACAGCAGATTTCCACATGCATAGCACTTCTGCATACTAAGAAATGTTATGTGTTCGTAATGGACAGAAGTTATGGTGTATGAAAAGCAGGAATATTTTATAATTCTCCTGCTAGGCAAAACCACATTTTTTTCAAAAATGTATCAAATGTTCATGAGCTACTAATTTTGTCCCCTTTAGTTGTGCCAAGAGGTTTGGTGCAGCCTTCCCGATAGAATAACTAGAGCTCAAAATCCACAGAATTACTTTTATGTCAATGTATTACATACATTTGTGAATGGGAGCAATCACCTGGTCCCAGTTCCCCAAGCAGTGTAGGGAAAGTGGGATTAGAATAGTTGCAAGGAGTGCAAAGCTTCTATGAAAATTTTTACTGATTATCGTGGTCCTTAATATTTTAGTCCAAAGAAAAAGAACAAGAACAATTTACACATAGGTCAACTTTGCCTACCCTTTATTATTAATTGGAAGAGTTTATTGGTTAATTCAATGCCTATGGTTCAGTCAATATGTTTACCCAATGTATTTATATAAGGATATCTGTTTTCATCAGCTGTGGTTCAGCTTTTTGTTATAAAGATTTTAACTTTCTTTGCTTGCTGGAAAAGCTAGGACCATGAGTTTAAGCCTCATTGAGACCTAAGGCCAGCCTAAGTAAATGTGAATATGACCTGGAACATACAGGCTGAAAGTCAAAGGTAAATAGAAGATAATAAGAATATAAAAGAAGAAAATAGAAGAATACAATAATAGAAATATCCTTATGATACTAATCACATTGTTTCTCTGACACTGGCTAAAGAAACTTTTGGGACTTTTATCAGCCTGGTAAGCTATTTTTGCTCCATTGGATTCTTGACCTTAGCAATGACCTTGTCTTTAACCAGGCCTGAATTTACCCATGGGAATTTTTAAAGCTATAATAGATTTCACTTGAGATGGAGGAGAAGGAAACTCAGCTAATGTAAACTATTTTCTTCAGTACACACTGTTCAGTTACAACAATTCATGAACAAGGGTATTTAAAATGCTACAGCCCACTTCTCAGATAGACTGCAGACACTGCCTTCCAATTGGCAAGTACTACTGACAGTGTATTTTCATTGCTTAAATTCTTTGAGATGCATATTTGCATCTGCAGTAACAAACCCTTGCAATACCTTAGATCACAGAAAAATAAAAATGGACAAAAAGCTCTTATACTGGTCAGTTTTCTTTCTTTTGGTTCTCTCTTTGGTCCAGATGGAGCTTCTG
This sequence comes from Pedionomus torquatus, assembly GCA_013398155.1. Taxonomy (NCBI): domain Eukaryota; kingdom Metazoa; phylum Chordata; class Aves; order Charadriiformes; family Pedionomidae; genus Pedionomus; species Pedionomus torquatus. The sequence goes on from VZRU01015357.1 coordinate 50,881, forward strand.
AATAAACTTCTGTGATTTTGCTTTCTGAAATTTGCAAAAGAAATTTGCTCTGGGATTGAGACCGTGCATGTCAGATAACAAATTTATATGGTTGGCATACAATGTACGTGGCCCTGAATGTAAGGCTCTATAATGGAAAACCTGACAAAACCATAAGTGGTCCTAGTGGGCAATACTATAACACAGTGTTATTATGCCAGGTTTACAAAAATGTATATTACTCAAGAACTGAAATTACTGTTTGGCAGCCCAGGAGCTTGTAATGCATTGAATAAACTATAGTTTCTGACTAATATTTGCATGCCTGTCTAAGAATATGTAAATGTGACAGTTTCCCTCCTGGAAAAACTAAAATCCCTAATGAATTGAAGGGCCAAACATGCAAATAAACCTCATGATTCACACATGTGTCTCTCATTTAATTTTTCAAAATGTATTTTGCATTTTGATTATGCTACAAAATGCAGCATTGGAGGGCAGAGCAGTGAGAAAAATAGAAGTGTGTGTACAACATATTTTTCATATCAAACAATGTGATTTACTTTAATCATTCCAGGAGTAACAAATAACTGCAAGTACATGCTTTGAATGCCTTCCAGGTGTATGTAGTCAAGTTCAAAAAAAGTGTTGCTGTTTATACTTGCACTTTATGGGCTGTAGGCTTAATTTTTCTCTCAATCACTTTGTCTTTCTTCTGGTACAATTCTAGTTTTGACTTTAACAGAATTGTACTTGATTTTTACAGATCTACATGACAGGACAATCATGCCTCAGATGCTTATGCTGTGGCAGAATTGAACCAGTTCTCTTTGGATGTGAGTACAACATTGGATGTAAAATTCAGTGTTACTTATTTAGACCCTCAGATACATTAAGGAACCCAAAGATGATTCGAGTAAGAGAAAGCCCACCCAGGAAATGCCCTTCTCTGCATTCCTGAACTATATACAGAACTTTGCATTAAACTTCTCCAAGCTCTTACAGATGTAAACAGAAAGTATTTGGCTGTCACTCGTACTTCTTCTCAAGGTCAGGGAAGACAAAGGGCAGTGGAGTAGAATATCCTCCTTGAAAATTGTTCTAAGAGAGCAGACAGTAGATGTCCTCTGGCAAANTCCTCTGGCAAATCTGGTTGCAGAGGTTTTAAGACATATATTTGCTCAGCCCTCTGGGTTCACAGCCTCTAAGCTATTCTCCCTCTGAAAATGTAACAGAAAAGAAAAATCTAACCTAGCCACACCTCATCATTTCAGCTCTCAGTTAAACCCACTCATGTAATTTAGTGTGACCTCACTTCCAACTGACACAGCTGAAAGGCAGGTGCCACCCAGTCTGTAGGGGTAAATAGAGGGGGATGATGCATAGGTTGGGTTGTGGTGACATCTTAAGATACGACGAAAAGGTTGACCTGGAGATGCCCCTC
>VZRU01015359.1:0-16324 GCA_013398155.1 Pedionomus torquatus
TCACACTCATAATTCTTGTGATCTTGTTCCTGCTCCTCTTCTTGTTTCCTTACCTTGAAAAGGGTCCTCGAAGGCAAGCTATGAAGGAATTGTCAACTGATTTGGCTAAATATCAGCGATGGCTAATTAAAAACAAGATGAAGGCTTTCTATGCACCAGTGCATGCAGAGGACTTGAGGGATGGAGGACAATATTTAATGCAGGTATGTCTCAATTTTTATTTCTTATGGAAGTGGTGAAGATGAATATCAAAATTGGAAGTATTTTTATACTTTGAAATATTTTCGTTTTGTAAAGTTATCTTAAAACTTTGAAAAGTACTTTGTTTTCTGCTTAAAACAGATTTTTTGTTTTGATAACATGTTTTTTAAAAAATATTTTTTGTTCTTCTTAGGCTGCTGGACTAGGTAGGATGAGACCTAATACTCTTGTTGTTGGATTTAAGAAAAACTGGAGACAAGGTGACATGAGAGATGTTGAAACCTATATCAACTTATTCCAGTAAGTAGAAAATGTGGAGTTGCAGCTCTTATGTTGCAGTTCAGTATGTTTGGCAATATGACAAGGAGATCTTTGTGTGAAGTCTCTTTCAGGTAGACTGGTATTTTGCATATTGCTGACCCAGCAGTTTTCAATACTTTGGTTTTTTTCTGATATGGAAGATAATAAGCAAGTCTATGGCTTAAGCAGATGACTTGTATATAATAACTCTCTGTGTCTAGAGGTGTGAGGTTTGAGAGTTACTGTCTTTGGAAATGGAATTACTGTTTTATGTGCCAGTCTGCTGAATTCTTTAAAGTATAGCATCTATAGAAAGCAGGATTTTTTTGCACACTGCTTCTGTACAGAGTAAGAGTAAAGAACGAATAAGTTCTCATCTGAAGTTCTATCTTCATTAAACCTTACTCTCATAGAAGAAATATTTTACCTTGTGTGTCAGTGCTGTGTAAGTGTCTTGTAATATAGTAGTAAGGAGAGAAAATGGAAATCTGTGTCATTTGACAGACCAGTTCTGGCTGAAAAATGCAGTAGATTAGCTTGTGCTACAAGCACTTAAGAAAACTTGCCTTTATACAGAGGGTGTTTTGTTTTCCTTATTTCCTTAAATAAATTTAAACCACTTAGTGAGAAGTATGAAGCATAGACTTACTCTGGATTTAAGAGGCGATGGGGGACTACAGGTAGAGGTTAGAAAAGGGAAAAAAAAAATCACACCCACTCAGAGTTCCTTAAAAGAAAAGCAGGAGCACCAAATGCAGTCAAAAATAAGGAAACACATTGGTTTGGTCTTGGTTTTTCTGTTTTTTTCCTATTTTATTTTGGAATGGCTTGTGCTGGAAGATCTGTCAAGCCCAACAAGTCATGTGGTTCTCCACATCCCAAAAGAGAAACCTCCAGAGGTAATAACTGTAGGTCACGCATATTTCTGGAAGATTGAAAAGTTTCTGAAGCACACAACGGAAACACATCTGATCTGTACCAATTTAGCAAATTAAATTATGAATTTAAAATGTTTACTAATGGACAAAACCAGTTTCTTCATAAATCAACCTCAATTTTTCTTGCATTTGAATATGTTGATACTTTGAATACTTCTAATCAAGTCTTACTATTTCTAAAGAAGTGTTTAATCAGTGAAGTCTTGAGAAATTTCTGTCTGTGGAAATGACATGGAAGGGAGTTCTGTGATTTATAATTGCTTTTAATGAGGTATTTATATCTAAAGGGCTGATGATTAATAGGTAATGGAGACTGTACACTAAGGTTAAGTTCATTTTTATCTGTTATGTCTTGGGGAGTAGAGTGCTGTCCTTCATTTTAATCAACTTTTATTCAGCCACTTACTCAGTTTTTTTGCTTGTTTCTACAATGTTTTCTCCCTTTATTTTTTAAAAGAATGAGTTTCTTCACCATTGGATATAATGAGAATAGGCACATTATAGCTAACTTACTGCTATTTTGATTCTAAATTACAGCTTCATAAGTGTTTTAAATACAGCAATGTTTTGGAATGATGTAAGAAATTTTGGTTCTCAGATCAAGGCAATCTACTCAAAATAAATCCCTTTATTGATGGGAGACATGAAAATCTAGCTTTCACAGTATATCTTAGATGTTATCTGTGCAGCACTTGACTGAACTGTTCATATTGCTTTTATTTGATCTGTTTGCATGGGGCAAGAGGGAGGAGAGCGTGTTGCTTCTCAGGATACAGTTTTCAGTTCGCTGATACAACTTCAGTTTCAGTTCCGAACTGCAGCTCAAACTTAGATTTGGGCTTTTAGATGGCAGTGTTTAATCACTGGAATCTCTTCAAAGAGGGTATGTGAAGTTGGTTCTATGGAAAAGAAAAAGTTGTAAAATATTTTATTTTTATTCCTTCTGTTTAGTGATGCCTTTGATGTTCAGTATGGTGTAGTAGTCATTCGCCTAAAGGAAGGCCTGGACATTTCTCACCTTCAGGGCCAAGGTAAGATTTATTTTGTTTCATCTGTTGAATAGCTGTTCTAATTGCCTTTTATTACTGTTTTCTGAAATGTTAAATGAAAATAAGTTACTGAAAATCCTCTTGAAATTGGGGAGAGTTGTTCCTTCACTGGAAACATGCAAATGAGTTAGGATTTGGAGAGCCTGGCTCTGTGTGCAGCAGGGCAGAGTAGTATGAGAAGTGGCAATTAGTGAATCTGCAGTGTGAAAACAGCACTGCTGAGAAGACTGGGGAATAAAACGCCATCATGTCAGGAAAGTCTTTGTATCCACTGGGTACCATGAGTTTGCTTTAATTCTCACAGCTACCAAGTAGTTCCACCGATGTCAGACCTGGGAGAAATAATTAGGCTGTGAGTTGTAATTGGTCTGGGACTTAGATAAGGTGAGTTAGAGTGGAAATGGAAAATGTTTCACCAATTCTTTTCTCTCCTGGTTGTACTTCCTTGGTATTACTTACGTTTAGCCTGTGGTAATACAATTAACACCCAAAATCTGGGAAGGATCTAGCAGAAAATTACAGTTCAGCTAGGAGGAGAAGCCTCTCTGTATTCTGTAGCATTTCACAGAAAATCTTTTTGGCTATTGTTTTCTGCTTTCATTTTTTCCTCCTCTCCCTGTCATAACATAACAGTTGCAGTAGATTTAACTAATTGTGAACCATCTCAGTATAGTAACATACCTCTGATACCATTTGGAACAATTAAGTTGTTTATAATATGTTTCTTTGCTTTCTTAAAGAAGAGTTACTGTCATCCCAAGAAAAATCTCCATGTACCAAGGATGTCATAGTAAAAGTGGATTATAGCAAGAAGTCTGAGACAGACACTTCTATAGTTTTTGTTCCGTCATCTAGTGAAAGAACTTCCACTCTACGTAAAGGTAACTTGCTAGTTAGCAATGAAATTTCAGTTCTCAGTCTTCCTCTCTGTCATTCCCTCTTTACTTCCCCTCTTTCCTCATCAAGGAATTATTGAAGGGATTTTTGTTCCTGCAGAACAGGTGTGTCATGCTTTTCTAGCCATGGATGTCTAATCACTTAAGTACTTTGGTTTAGAGCTTATGAGTATGTAAAATAAATCTGCTATGTCAAGTCCCCTGAATATAAAACAGGTGGTAGACAATGACCTACAATGGATTTTCTTTGTTAATGAGTTTGATAGACATTTAAAAATTGCTTGAGAATCATGCCACACATCTATATAGGAAGTGAGATTTTTTTTTCTTTTTTAAGGCTGCTAAACTTATGAACATTTTTTCCCCTCAGACTAGAATGTTAACAGACACAAGTCACCTAAGGATATTTTGACATGACAATAACCAATTTTCTTCTTCCTTTTTAAATAAAAGGTTGGAGTAACTTGATAGTTAACCTAGAAATGTGATGTTGGGTTGGGGTTTTTTTAAGGTGCAAACAGATCTCAGAGTCTGGTAGACTGCATTTATGTTCTTTTCTTTGTATGAAAATCCATGTCACTACATCTTTTTCTCATTTTTTTCCTTTTTTATACAAGCTAGTAGTGTCTCCATTAACATCACAAAGGAAATTAACCTTTTTATTTTGTATCTTTAAAAATCTTCCAGAGGAGGACGAGGATGGGAAGACTCCAACACAACCACTGTTGAAAAAAGGCAGGCATTTTCCACCTTTTTTGTGTTAAATCATTCTTTCACATTGTTAATTTCAGTTTTCTTTTCTACATATATACATACCAACCATGCAGTATTGATTTATCATTTCTTTATAACTGCTTTGGAATGTGCTTCATCTTCAGGGATTAAGCTGAGGGAAAATGCAACTTTGTGAAAACTCCCAGAACAAGCTGTTATTTGGAAAGGATTGTGCATGTGTCTAAGAAATGAATGTTGGATAGTTTTATTTTTTTAAAGCTTTTGTACTAAAGTACCATTTACAATGTGTTCAGGACCTTGCTTAGGTCACTCTGTCTCAGATGCCTGTTTGCATCCTTACTTGACTTAGGAGTAAGGGAAATACTACTTAATGGTATAGCGGAAGTGCTCCATTAGACTGTTCAGTAGATCTTCTAAAGGCATAGTTCTTGCTGTTACTTAATTTGCAAGTTGTCAAACAATTCTAAGGCATAATATAGCCACTGAGTGAGATTAACACCTGAAATAATGTGAAATAGGCATTCCAGTAACCAGCATTTTGAGAAATCAATTGTGTAGTTTTCACTTCCTGGTTTATTTCAGACTTCGAGTCAGTTAAGCAAAAACTTTTGCTGTACTTCATCTTACTGTTTTTGGCACTTTCTTCATAATTTCAACAGCTAGAAGCTGTTCTGTTTTAATAATGGAAAGTGAGATTACAGTTTGTAGCATGAGATGGCAGTCTGGAAAAAGAGCCACTATGCAGTAAAGTAGTATATTAATGTAAATCAGGCACTGATGTACTCAAAATTCAAAAATCCCTAATAAAATAAGGACTGAGATGAATATCATACTCCTGACTCTCGTTCAAACTGAGGCTTTAATTAAGGGAGAAGAGTTAGGTTTTTTTCCTATAGTTTAAAAAAAAAACACCTTACCTGTGCTAATCTAATAGAAATTGCCATTCTCGTCTTAGTCTCAGCAAATCAAATAATTTTGTTAAGCAAAATAGTCTATATTGTGCTTCAGGGCCTTGCATATGTGAAACAGTGCTTGTTGCAAAAGGTGGAATTCCACTACACAGAACTAGCTTTTATTTTCACCACATTGAAAAAAAAAATGGATATAAGGAAAGAAGAAAAATACTTAGGATGTGTTATTTTTGTATTTACATGTAAATTAATATTTGCATGTTTTTATGGAAGTATTGTCAAATGCAAGAGATAGCAACAGTGCACTGAAGTCTGTATGAAAGGCTAGTTAAATTGTCCAGGTAAATGTCTGTCTAAAGATCTTACAGATCTTTTGTCATGTCTGCTAGATGACTTGAAATTTGCATATTTAATTTCTGACACTCTGAGTTTGCAGATTCCTTAAATACAGCTCATTTTATATACACTTAATAAAAATTTGGAGTCGGACTGGGACTAAAACAATTTTTATATAAACTTATACATATCACCAAATATTAAATTGCATTTGATGAATTTCAGGGTGATTAAGCAAAACACACAAAAATGAAAAGTTTCATCCTACTTCTTTCCAGATTCAAAAAGCCCATCTTCTCCTCTAAACTTGGCTGACCAAAGACTTCTCGATGCTAGTACTCAGTTTCAGAAGAAACAAGGCAAAAGCAATATTGATGTCTGGTGGCTCTTTGATGATGGAGGTAATGTGCTTTAAACTTTAAACAAACAAAAAGGAAGTGATTTTGAATTAATTGTTAATAGGTGTGTTTCAGTCAGTTTGTATATAGATTACAAATCTGTAGTATTAAACTCTTAACACAATGTTTTCTGAATCTTCCCAAATCCTGGTAAAAATGCAGGTTTGACGCTGTTGATTCCGTATCTTATTACAACCAAGAAGAAATGGAAAGACTGTAAGATCAGAGTGTTTATTGGTGGAAAAATAAACAGGATTGATCATGACAGAAGAGCGTAAGTTTATCTTTTAAAAATTTCATTTCAAATGCTAATAGACCATGCTTACATGGTAGATGATGTCATTTTTGTAGTAGCCTTCTTTCATTTTAGCTTTGGTTGAGGTTCTATTTCTCAAAAAAAGTTCCATTTCCTCCTAGATTGTTTTGGATGAGATAACTCAAGCTATTATTTTCTGCAGCATTGTCTGACCCTAGTCTTTTTTTTTTCCCAAATATTTTCTGAGGTTGTCCTTAAGGGAGAGCTTAGTTTTATGCTTTCAAAATACAGCAGTTTTTTTCCAAAGCATGGTGTTGATTTATAGCTGTATTTCAGGTCAGTTTGATTTATTTTTTTTCTATCATATTTAAGTTGCTCTTTTTTAATAAATTACTGTCTTTACCAAACACCTACCAATTTAGCCTGTGCAATAATTAAAAATTCCGTTGTTTAAATGCTTGTTTTTTCTGATGCAGGATGGCTACTTTGCTGAGCAAATTTCGGATAGACTTCTCGGACATTATGGTTCTTGGGGATATTAATACTAAGCCAAAGAAAGAAAAGTAAGTATCAAACAAACTCAACTTGTTTCTTAGTTGAATTCTTGATGTTTTTCATGAATTTAGGATACCTCATTCTTTCCTACATAACAGTTTTGATATTTTCTTGACATCAAGTGTTCCATGAAAATGCAGGAAATAAATTAAGCAATAACACCTACATCCAGGAAGGAACATAGAATTCTGTATTTTTTAAATCTCTACCCCTTAGACTGCAATATTAGACGTAGAAAAATGTGGTTTAAAAAAATCCAGTTTGTCTGTAGCAACCTTCTTTAAAAAGAGAAATGCTCACAAAGACTTAAACAGTCTTTCTTTTCTGGAGTCTTAGTTTAATGTAACAAAGCTTAGTTTTCAAATAGACTTTTTTCTCTTTTTAAAAAGTTGCTTGGATTTAATTTTTACAAAAATGATTACATGAAGTTTCTGATTTTTGAGTTCAGAAAATATTAGAATTTACAGGGCTTTCAATACAAGTTTAGAACAGAATGTGTCAGATGTAAAAATATTCTCCTCCTTTCTCTTCAAGTATTCTTTGGTACACTGAAGTTACAAAAATCTTTTACATGGATCTAAATAATCTGGTATGTCAGGCAAGTTAGGAAATACTTGTTCACAACTTATGTGAACAGTGAATGCTAATATGCACTCTCCTATACCATATTTCTTGATCACCTTTTCTTAAATGTATAGAATGTTAAGCAACTAGAAGAGTAGAGTACTTCTGCCACTAATGTTCTTGGATATCTTTGCTCCTGCTACTGGAAAATGCATAGCTTCATAACATGCATTTATGTGTAAAAACGTGGGATTGTAGAATTGCATGGAATTGTTTTTATTTCATAGAATTGATTCATGAGGTTTTTTTTTCTTTTGAGAGCGTTCTTTCTATCTCTCTCGATACAATTCTCACAATATATCCAAAACCTTTATAAGATACTAGTTGGCATTAAGGATAGCTGTAAACCAAGTGGAGGAAGGCAATTTAACAATTGCTTTGCTGTATAATAGAATATTATTAATGCTTCTCCTTTTAGTTCAGCCAAAAAATAGGAGATAACATTTGATTGTTTGCTTTTGATGAAAGTGAAGTCGTATCAACTAACTTCAGTAAGACCACCAAGGGTAGAAAAAAAGATGTGTGGTGGGCTTTTTTGTGTGTTTTTTTGTTGGTGGTAGTGGTGGTTTTTTGTTTTTCAAAGTAGTGTGGGAGTTTCCTGGTGGATTGGGACCAGTTCTGTTAAAAAATGGGAATTTGGGAGCATTTAACCATTTGGAAACCAACATGTTACACACATTACTGATATTGTAGTATCAGCATATCCAAAGAGATATTCCTTAAAGTGTGTTAAACTTTCCCCACTGTAATTTGCAACCACAGAAAATTGGCAATACCTTCTCACCTTAATAAAAAAGCCTTCAAATAGCATCACAGAGTTGTCAGAGTCCAACTCCCCAGCAAAAGCAGGATTGCCTAGAGCACATTGCTCAGGACTGCATCCAGGTAGGGCTTGAAGGTCTCCAGAGAAGGGGAATCCACAACCTCCCTGGGTAAGAAAAAAAGTCCTAAATGCAGTTACTTCATTGGATGTAAGGTGTACATTTCAGTATGTTCCGCTAAGAATATTGTTCATTTTCCTTACACCTCTTGTTCTGGGACTACTCATAGACAAGTTACTTCTATAACTTGTGGCAGTCTTAGTTTGCTGTCTCAGTATCCTTGAGATAGAGTAGAGAAAGTAGGGTAATGTAAGTTGTTCTTTCTACTAGAAATAAATGCCTCTTTGGCCTTCAGAAGGTTTTCTTTTAAAGCTCTTGCTAGTTCAAGTAAATTCAAAGTAATACTTTGTACTCTTTAACAAGTCCAACAGGAAGACTAAACAAGATGGCTGTGGTGATTTGCATTTGAATGTGCTCTCGGACTCTATTGTAAAGATTAAAAACAGGCAAAATAATGATATAGAAGTCAAAATTCTAATGTCTCTAATATGAGACTCAATAGCTATTTTTGTGACATGCAAATTTCTCTTTCAGATTTAACCCTGAAGAAGCTACTGTTAGTTACTATATGTGTCTATGGTGGTACTTTTCAACTTTCAAACAGTTACAGTAAAACTTTAGCAAAAAGTTGTTTTTTCTTAAACTAGGTGAAACTTTATATTTAGTTGCATGATGAACAGTGAAAGATCCTACAGATGTCCCTGATTTTTTTTTTTGAGTTATGTCTGTGTATACAAATAGCTAATTTGATGTTTTAAGTGCAACTGGCATTGAAAAAAATTCAGTTCACTTTATATATGGCAATAAAACTTACTTTCTGATACCACAAAAGTCATTGCTGACATACAGATTCATATATGTTTTAATATGACTGTTCACTTAATCATTCCAGTATTGCAGCTTTTGAAGAAATGATAGAGCCTTTCCGACTTCATGAAGATGATAAAGAACAAGAAATTGCAGATAAAATGAAGGAGGACGAACCATGGAGGATAACAGATAATGAACTTGAGCTTTACAAAACAAAGGTTCTGTATTCTTTAGAGCATTACATTAAATGTTAAAGTTTTTTTTTTTTAACTGCATTTGTGGTGTGATATCAATGAGTTCATTCTTACTGTTCTGTCTCTTCCATAGCTGCTTTTACAAATGGCTGATGGAAAGCAGCATCTAAAACCATTTAGATGGTTAACCAAAAGCAAAAAAAAGAAATGTTACAGCATTTGGGGTGGAAGGCTAAATGGCTTTCCTACAGTATTTCAGCAGTTAATTTATAGTAATACAGTCTGTATTTAGCTCTGATTTTTTTGACCAAACTAACACATTTTGCATAGTTACTAAAAAACCTGCCCCGCCCCATCTAATTGTGGTGTCAAAGAGCAATTAAAGATTTGACACTTTCCCCAAGCAGTTGTGTGATATAGAGTATAAATGTATTCCTTCTTGTGTGCTTCTGTGGAGGAGATTCAGGTAGCATCCTATAACAGGATGCAGATACACAAGTATCTAAAGGAGGATTGGTTAAAGTTTCAGTGATCCTAAATTTTTCAAGATGGTCCAGAGTATATTGTACCCTTATCTTCTTTCTCCTGTTTGGGTTTTTACAAGTTCTGTGAGGATTTGCAGTAGAGAAGAAATGTGAATTGTAGGTCATTTTGCACTGTAAGTGTGAAAAACAAAAGCAAAGAAAGAAACAAAACCACCAGGAATCTATTTAATGGGTAGGCACAGCAGCTGCTGCTGCGATCTCTTAACAGAGTATTACTAAGAGGATAAGGGAGGAAGATTTTGTAAAGTACAGTTACTTTGTAGTCAATGAACTGCTTGATGCCTTGCTGTTCCTCTTGTGTACAAACAGTGCCAAAACTCATTTCAGTGTGATAACTGAAGTGATTTCTTCTTTTCTCTACTGATAGCTTAACTACTTCTGCAGACCAACTACAATTTGGCTCATCTGAGAACAACAGAACCACGAGAACTGTTTTTTTTTTTACTCAATCTTTTCCAGAAAGTTAGTTGACATAAGAGAACTGACAATTACTGAGGAAGCTGCCTCAGATGTTAACACAGGATGGGGTAGTAAAACAAGGGAGGCCTATTAGGAAGATAGGCTTACCAAATGAAGATGGGGCTTTACATCTGTAAGACTTATTCTCTGTGAACTTCTAGGATATAGATACAGAAACTTAAAGAGAACATAAGGGGCCCTTGCTTCTAGGAACCATGGAGGATGGTATCAGTTAGAGCTTTCATAGTACTTAGCTTATTTGCATGTTTTAAGCTTACTGCTTTCTTCTCTCCCAATTGCCAAACTGACGTGGAAGTACATGCCTTCTATAAATGACTCATACCAATTGATCATAACTGATTTTCTTTTTTTGACTAAAAGAACTTCTTGTAGTTTCATAGTACTTCCTAACAAGCTTTGTTTTAATTACAGACTTACCGTCAGATTAGGCTAAATGAGTTGCTGAAAGAACATTCAAGTACAGCTAACATAATTGTCATGTAAGTAAATGCTTTGTACTGTTACTTTAATCGATATAGAACTGTAATATGAAATACAAATGCATATAAATGCAGATTAGGAAAAAGTCTGTGCCTTGGTATTGAAGTATAGAAATATTAAAGCTTCAGCGTGGAAGGTATTAGTAGTACAGAGGCACTACACTGAACAGAAAATGCTCTGGGTAGTTTCATGCTTCTGATAAGCTGCCCTAGGTGGCTACCTCCACATCTGTTGTGCTGCTCAGGATTCTGACATTCCTTCCACTCCCACATGCCAACTATTCCCCTCTCTTTGAAGTCCTTCCTTTCAGTTCTTTTTCAAGGAAATATATCTAGATAAGTTAGATGACCATCCCACTAATGAATTTCTCTGGAATTACTTTTGGTGTTAAACAAGCAGAACACACATTGTAGGTTTTTGTGTTTTTCTGAAGGTGCCTGCTTTCAGAGCTCCATGAAGTAGCACTATGACTGAAGCCTGAGTAGGGCAAATAGATTTAGAGTAGTATTTTCAAAAGAAAAGAGCATGGCATGTTTTGGAAGGATTTTGAGAAGCAATATTAGACTGCACCAACCTGGCACCGTAAAAAAAGCTGCATTTTAAAATCTTGAAGGGTGTTTCAAGAAACTGTCTTCAACTCAAGAGAATTCTTTGTGAAACTACCTGAATATGAAATGGTGGTAAGAGGCCAAAAGCAAGGGGTAAATAGATGTAAAGGTCTCTGGTACTTAAGATACGAATTCTCTACTCATTAAGTGAACTTTGCGGGGGGGAGGGGGGAGGGGAGATGTACTCCACAAGTTTCTAAGTACTGCATACTTTTTTTTCTTTGTGAATTGTAGGAGTTTGCCAGTTGCACGAAAAGGTGCCGTTTCTAGTGCACTATACATGGCCTGGTTAGAAGCTCTTTCTAAAGATCTGCCACCAATTCTCCTTGTTCGTGGGAATCATCAGAGCGTTCTTACCTTCTATTCCTAAGAGTACTGCACAAGGGACGGCTACAATGAAATGGTACTTCAGTGCCCAGGGGAGAGTGACTGACATGGTCTATAGTTTATTAATATGAAAGGCAAAAAGTGACTCTTCTTTCACTGTTTCACTGACTTGAAAGCACACAAGGAAAGTCACTGTATTTCTAAAGTTGTGACATCTTCAGTTTTATTCTATATTTTCTGTAATTTAATCTTGCTTAATGGGGGAGGACTCCTTGTTATTCTGAAGAACAAGACAAGCTTTTTGTTTGCTATTTGAATAGCAGCAATAAAATGTTTTATTTTTGATCAATGAAAGGATTATAGATTTATAAGAGCCTTTTAGCCTTGAGGTGCCTTCTGAAATTAACCAAATCTCATCCGTACATCCTATTTTGTAAATTTATATAAAATGTCAAAATCTGCCTTCAACTAATAGTTTAGATCAGACTTCTTTTAGTTTCTAGTCTCTTCCATATTACAATAAAAATGAATGCTGCTTTTCAGTCTTCCATTGAGCTATTAGTTCTTAGTACTGTATGTTTTCTATTGTCAGAAAGTTTTGGGTTTTATTATTATATCTGTTAGATTTTAAAGGTGAGAATTGGGGCAGGTCAGTTGAACCTAAAACAAATTACTGATGTTACTGTCAAGACTTCGTGCTACTAGATTTTGTAATGCGTCAAATAAAATGATCCTCTCTGCTACTGAAATTAGTTTTCTCAAATTTCACAATGCATATATACTTCTTTGACACTAGTCTGAAATCGCAGCTAACGTCACCTTCCTTGGTGTGAGGGATAGTGGTCAGTCTCTGCTCTGTAGCTCTAATAGGAAACCAAATTAATATTACTAGCTTAAGGCTTTTTATCTTACTATGAATTAGAAGAAAAAGACCTGTCCTAGTTCTCGGCTTATTATGTTTTGGTGTCACTTTCAACTTATTTTGAAACAAAACTCAACCTAAGGCTTGAATGGGGATAATATAAGCAATGTGATGCTATCTAACAGAAAACAGTAAACACTATGTGGAATCTTGCTATCCAATATGAAGTGTAAAAGCTACAGTTCTCTTGCATTTTTCGACAAAATGGTTAAAAGGACCACTAGTTACTAGGAGAGATGTTTTTAGGTCAATTCATTCAGTTGTAAGAATACTTTTAGTCTTATTAAATAATACTCAGGTTTGATTGTCTAGTAATTTAGATCTATTCCATACATCCTACTTTTTACATTTTCTATGTTCAATAAAGAAACTGCCAATCTTGTGTGCCCTTTCATTGTGTATTTTGAAAACTTTATAATTTACTATGAACACCTACACAAGAAATTTCACTTGAGCCTTTGTAAAAAGGTTAGCAATGTGAGCTGTTTTTAAAATTCCCGTTATATTTTGGATAGAAGGGATTGCCTAAAAACATTTCACAAGCTTTTGATATTAGCATTGGACATGCTACTGGATCACTTTACCAGTGGTTGAGTGACTTTCATTTAAGGATGCATAGAAAAGAGGTATTTTTATCCTAACTACGTGATTAAATTGCAATGTAACTGTTCCTTTTGAAAGACAAAGCATAACAATTGTGTGGCAAAGTAGAGCTTCAAGTTGTTGTGATTAAAGATAAATGCATTCTACACAGTGCAGTAGACACTGAGTTCTTGGTAAACTGTGGAAAACCTTTTTGCTATTTCTGTCAATTGGATTTGAGACTATGGAATCACTTCACTTTAAAAAATAAAATAAAATTTTTTTTTAAAAACCAAACATGCATGTTTTGCTGCTAAGTGTGAGATAACTGATGCCAGCATGAACCCAGCTTGTTATAATAAACATTATAAGACAAGACAGTTTGCAGTAAAAGTGCTGTTTCCTTCCAGGTGAGGGGGTGGGAATCAAACTTAGCAATGTACCGATTACAGGCTTTACAGTGTTTTTTAGGGGATAAGGATGTCACATTGTGAATGTGGAATCATTGCCACATTTCTTCTTATTTTGTGGGTTACATTCTTTTGAACAGATGGACAGTAAGGCATCAATTTAGTGCTGCTATCTTAAAAAATAAAATAAAACGTGCACAGGTACACTTACTTAAAAGGTTTTTTGCCCATTCAGGAAACCATTGCTTGTGATCTGTAACACAGAAACCAAATGAAGTGTGTGTATACATGCATATATGTGTATAAAATTATATAAAATATATCTAAATATGCATATGGGGATAGTTAAGGTAATGTTTGTGAAATAACGTAGAATGCTTTTCACATGCACTCTCAGAAGTCCACTAACACTAGGCATGAAGTCAAGTTTCATGATTATTTGCTACACTAAAATTTCAACAATTAATGGTAATTGTTTGCAACAGATGTCAGTTAGTGGCAGTCATTCCAACTTCTGCTCTGATTTTGATGCCAAATTTAGTTATGTTTGAATCACTATTAATTACTTGAAAAATGAAATCACTTACACATGGCAATTCATACCTTCTATAGCTTAGGTTTCTTTGTATGGGTTTAGAAAGAAAGTAGTAGCTGGAGAAAATCAATTATTTATTTGTTCACTTATATTTGTATTTAGGTTTTCTTTTACATATGTTCTTTTTATATGCTTTTTCTGACATTACATATTTAAAAATAACTGAGAATAATTTAAAGAGTTGAGCGTTAGTGGGTGATGGCCCACTTGGTTTGAAGATGTAAGAGTTGATACTGTACTGTAACTGTCACACACAAATGCTTTTCTAATGTTTTAACATAATTATTGCAGTTAATACTTTGTACCAGGGGGATGTCACTGCAATAAAAGGAAGTGAATTCAATACAACTTTCTTGTGTAACAAAGCCTCTTTTTATTGGTGGGGGATAGGGAATAACGTTCATAGTTTTAACAGGTTATTGCTGAAAGTAGCAATAATGATGTGTGAAAATGGTTATTGCACACGCCTCATGACCTGTTTTGTAGAATTTGCACAGGACAGTGAGCAGAACTTACAGCCGTTCAGGTGTCTGGTATGAAAGCAACGTTTGCTGCCATGTTAGGAACAGTGGTGGTTGCCTAAGAAAAATAAACCTTGTTTTACTCTCTAAAAGTTGTTGTGACTTGCCAGATATGCAGACCAATCTGCAATACGTGGCATGATTAAGCTGGAGCACCAGTATCTGAAAATTTGTTACACATGTAATTTGTTTTGCCTCCAAGTACAGCGAAAGACTGTCTAACTCCTTCCTCAGAATAGTAGTCTTCTGGGATCTGAGGAAGTATGTTTGGAAAATAACTTGTACGACTCAGTTGCAAAGCTGCTTGTAAGCAAGAAAAGTTTGGCCTTAACTCCACTAATGTATACCAAACTAGAAACTAGTTGAAAAATCTAAGCTTAAGTGCATAAAGAGAAAATGCAAGTTCTTTTCTCATCTCAAATGACAGATCCTTAGAAGCACTGAAGAACTGTTAAGCCTCATCAGTTTTGGTGTGTCCCTGTACAGCCGGGTGACTGAGAGTTTTTATTTGAAAGCTGATGTCTAATCAATTCCGACCTGTACTGTATCTCCTTAACTTACTAAATAATTGTTCATTAAGATCTTTTGTGCATTTAAATCTAAACCTTGAGAGGGACATTTGGAGGCCAGTGGAAATGAAATGCTAGTTAAAAGTACAATGCCAGCTTCTATAGCATTGGTTCTAATCTGTTCCAGTAAGTAAAGAAGTAAAGTACATAGCAGATTTTTTCTAGATCCTCTTCTTTGATGGACAAATGGTTGAACCAAATAGCAGTACAGTAACGCTAGCTGAATTTTGCACATAAGTGTCTTCACCCTATGCTTTCAAAACTATACATGAAAATTAGATTGTTTGATCTCATCACCTGGCTACAGAATCAGAGAAGGTTCACCCTGCAGAATAAACTCTTCACGTGTTTTGTTTTGAAACAGGAAAGCAGCACTCCCTTTGCTTTGGTGAATGTTCTTCATTAATCTAGTTACACTTCAAGTATAAGTCTTGCCTCTGTACCTATGCCCTGGTTTATGTTTAGCAGGAGTGGGAGCTGGGCTTCAGGTCTGTGAGACTATAGAGGCACTGAACAGCGTTCTGCTTCGGTGCAATTACCTTGCTTCCCTTTGGTGCAGTGTGAAAACTTCCTGGCACGTAGCAGTGCACCATCCAGTATTTCTTTCTGTTCTGCCCCTCTACAGGGTGGTGTGGGGCAGGTTTTCAGAGTTAAGATGGTGGGGGTTGATGCCGGCATTTAGGAGAGACAGAAAGAAGCTGGTGGAAATCACTACTTTGTTAACTTTTGAACTGCAAGAGTAAACACTGAAGCAGTAGCATGCACCTTCTCCAAACAGAAGCAGGAAAGACCTTTCTCTTGAAATTGAAGGGCATGTTTAGTTTGGGGGAGAAGAGGAGGCTGAGGGGAGACCTCATTGCCCCCTACAGCTACCTGAAAGGAGGTTGTAGAGAGGTGGGTATTGGCCTCTTAAATCACATGAATAATGCTAGGACCAGAGGAAATGGTCTGATGTTGCGTCAGGGTAGGTTCAGATTAGGTATTAGGAAGAATTACTTAACTGAGAGAGTGGTCTGGCACCGGAACAGCCTGCCCAGGGAGGTGCTGGAGTCACCATCCCTGGAGGTATTCAAGAAAGCGTGTAGATGCAGGACCTCAAGGCATGCTCTAGTGGCCCAGATTATAGGGGTATTTTTTTGTGTGTGTGTGGTTGGCCTCAGTGATCTCAGAGGTCCTTTCCAACCACGAAGACTCTGCGATT
>VZRU01015361.1:0-17007 GCA_013398155.1 Pedionomus torquatus
CCCGCAGTTTGTCTAAAAACACAAAGCGTTCATCCCGTGGAGGTTTTTCAGAAACCATACGTGGGCTTCACATGTGTAGAGGAATCCGCACTCGTGTGGAGATACACCTCCCACCAGACCAGGTTGCTCCAAGCCCCATCCAGCCTGGCCTTAAATACTTCCAGGGATGGGGCAGCCACAACTTCCCTGAGTTCCAGTGCCTCACTGCCCTCACAGTAAAGAATTTTTTCCTAATATCCAATCTAAATCTCCCCTCTTCCAGTTTATAACCATTACCCCTTGTCCTATCCACTTCTTGACAAAGAGTCCCTTCTCCAGCTCTCCTGGAGCTCCTTTCAGATACTGGAAGGCTGCTGTAAGGTCTCCCCAGAGCCTTCTCTTTTCCAGACTGAACAGCCCCAGCTCTCTCTGTCTTCGTAGGAGAGGTGCTCCATCCCTCTAACTATCTTCGTGGCCTTCCGTTGGACCCGTTCCAACAGTTCTACCCCACAAAAATGAAGTGCTGCCAAGCAAAATGGAGACTGCAGCTTCTTCTGCCCTCCTGTTTCTACATCTCCCACCCAGTGTCCCAATAATTCTGCACCTTGAGCATTCAGCCTTATTCCCACCCCTGGGCCAAGTGAGGAGAAGGACACAGAAGAAACCTCTCCAGTTGTAAGGGAGGATGTAGCAGCTTTTTCAGCTCCTGTCAGACATTCTGCAAATAGCTCTTTTTTCCAGACCTAAAATGGAGACGGCTTCAGGGCTCCTTCACACCCACACTTCTTCCCAGGCTTTCAAAGAGACAGCAAAGAGGAAACGGCTACTTGCCAGAATCATTACGTTTCCTTCCCTTTTCTCTTGTGACTGGGAAAAGTAACTTAGCTGCTCCCTCCCCTTTAATTCATATCCTGAATTTGTCCAGCTTCCTGGAGAAAGGTATGGAGGAATTGCTTTTTTTCCCATCTGCCATAGGCATTTGCAAAACCGAGGAGATGGCATGACTTGGCTGGGAACAAGTTGCGAGGAGAGGGGAGATTGCAAGCCAGCACTTGGACGCTGAAGAAGACACCCGGCTGGCATGGGCTTAGAGATGATGGTGCCTCCACAGGTGATGAGCATCAGCACAGGTCCAAGAGCCAACATCTCCTCTTGGCTGCACCAAGGCTGATGTGATTATGGAGCTACACTTAATATTCTGTAGCAACACTACACTTGCAGACTGAGCGTCATAGAATCATAGGATCATAGAATCATCCAGGCTGGAAGGGACCTCCAAAAGTCAAAAAAGTCCAAAAGTCATCCGACCTCCCTGCAGTCACAGGGACACCCCCAACTAGACCAGGTTGCCCAGGGCCTCATCAAGCCTCACCTTGAGTATCTCCAGGGAAGGGGCTTTAACCACCTCCCTGGACAACCTGTTCCAGTGTTCCACCACCCTCAGAGGAAAGAACTTGTCTCTAATATCCAATTTAAATCTGCTTTTCTCCAACTTAAAGCCATTGCCCCTCGTCCTGTCACTGCAGGCTTTTGTGAACAGACTCTCCCCAGCCTTCCTGTAGGCCCCTTCAGGTACTGGAAGGCTGCTCTTACATCTCCCAAGAGGCTCCTCTTCTCCAGGCTGAACAACCCCAGTTCCTTCAGCCTGTCCTTGGAGCAGAGGTGCTCCAGCCCCCTGATCATTTTTTGTGGCCCTCCTCTGGACCTGCTCCATCAGGTCCATATTCCTCCTATATTGAGGGCTCCAGACCTGCAAACAGTACTCCAGGTGGGGCCTCACCAGAGCAAAGTGGCAGAATCACCTCTCTGGGTCTGCTGGCGACACATCTTGGGATGCAGCCCGGGATGTGACTGGCCTTCTGGGCTGCAAGTGCACACTGCCTGCTCACGTCCAGCTTCTTGTCCATCAGCACCCCCAAGTCTCTTTCCTCAGGGTTGCTTTCTAATACCTCAGCCTCATCTTGCTTCGCAAAAGTGCAGTCAGGAGCTTCACAACCGACAAGTACGTAACTGTCTTGATTGAAATACTGGCTGCTCACTGGCGTGTGGATTTTAACTTCCTGAATGGTTGGCATGCTTGCATAATATTTTCTGACAAATAATGTCACATCAGCATTGCTTAATAAGGTTGGGATTTCTTTATAACTTTACAGTGTTGACAGAACATTATGGAAGGTGAAAACAAGGAATAAATGTTAAGTCAGCTCTCTACAGGTAAATTAAGGAAGTGCCATTCCAGTAATAAGAGCTGTCCCTGGCACGCACATTTTCTGTGTGTGCTACTGGAACCCCCATGGGCAGCTCCCGGCAGGGACTGCTCTCACTCTACAGCCAATGGAGTCCATCCCCCACCAAAGCTTTCCAAACTTGCTGGATTTTTTCCTTGTCTCGAATTGAGGGGTCTAGAGAACAAGTCATACAATGAGATGCTGAGGGAACTGGGCATGTTTAGTTTGGAGAAGAGGGGGCTGAGGGTAGACCTTATTGCCCTCTACAACTACCTGAAAGGAGGTTGTAGAGAGGTGGGTCTTGGTCTCTTCTCCCAAGTGAATAATGACGGGACCAGAAGAAATGGTCTAAAGTTGCAGCAGGGGAGGTTTAGACTGGATATTAGGAGGAATGGCTTTACTGAAAGAGTGGTCAGGCACTGGAACAACCTGCCCAGGGAGGTGGTGGAGGTATTTCAGAAATGTATAGATGTGACATTCAGAGCATGCTCAAGTGGCCAAGATTGTAGGGAGTGGGTTCTGGTTTTGTGTGTGGTTGGACTTGGTTATCTCAGAGGCCGTTTCTAACCGTAACAATTCGGTGATTCTCTGATGCTGTAATTGTTACACATCGGAAAAGAGAAAAAAAACATTGGCCTTTGTCATGTAAAGCAGCCTGTAACTTCCTCCTTTGCACTCCTTTCCCTGCTCAGCCCAAGTGGGGCTCACATGCGTCTGTGTGAGAAAGCTCTTGATAAAATGAACAGCTTCTCACATGGTATGATAAGTTTCCACAGTTTTTTGTTTCCTTGTTCGCTTGTTTGTTTTTCAGCTCTCACTTAAGGTAGCTGTCACAGAGCTCTTGTGCCAGAGTTCATGAGCACATACAGTAGCACTCATTTTTTTACTGTCGTTGCAGAAATAGGTACAGGATCTTCAACTCAGTCTGAAATGCCCGCTCTTCTGATTCATCATGACAGTCACTGCAGTTTCCTACATGCTTTCCCACCAACCAAGCAGTGTTCCAGACCTTCAGAGTTTTGGCTTTGAAATCCAGCCCGAGGTTCTTGGGAAAACTCAGGTAGATTTAGTATCTAAATTTTTCCCTAGTATCCAATCTGAACCTCCCCTGGTGCAACTTGAGGCCATTTCCTCTTGTCCTGTTGCCTGTTCCTTGGGAGAAGAGACCAACACCCACCTCTCTACAATCTCTCATTTCTCTACAACTGTAAAGACTGTTAAGGTCTCTCCTCAGCCTTCCTTTCTTCAGGCTGAACAACCCAGTTCCTTCAGGCACTCCCACGAGCCAGGAAATTGCCTATAACCTAGAACTGAAGCTCTTTTAAATATGGACGTTGCGTATCCGGTAATTACCCTTGCGCTTAATCCTGAAGCAGATAAACAACGAACCGTGGAAATCGTGGCGTCACCAAATACTGTTACTGGTCTAGCAGCAACTGGTTTGCATTGTCACCTCTCCAGGACACAAGCAGCAATGAGCACTACTCAGAAGTCAATCACCAAATCAAAAACAACAGGTTTATTTGAGACTGAGGAAGTTACATGCCTGAATCGCAAGGTGAATGAAAGCAAAGAGAAACGTAGCAAGGATAGATTAAGAAGACAAGGGTTATGAGATTATGAACAATGTCCCACATTTCATTGTGACAGCTGCTGTAACTGCCATGTTGGCAGAACACAGTATCACAGGGTGATATGGGGTTGGAAAGGACCTCTGGAGATCATCAGCCCCCCAATGACCTCTCATGCTTTGTTGCTTGTGTTTGTCTAATGTGTGTGTGATCTGATGTGTGCCTTGAGATGAAGCTAGCCTAGGTGAAAGTGACCTAATGGAAAGTGATGCGGACCAGCTTCTGCATGCCAGGCTGGGAGAGGTACCCTCTTACTTTGGGATGCTTTGAAGAGCCATTAACCTTCTCCAGTAAAAGGAGAGGACTAAAGTTTAGTTGGAGCTCTGAATGAGGTCACAGAATTAAAAGCAGGAGCTTGCTTTCTTAAATATATGTGAACATGGAAACCCTTAAGAAAAGAGAAAGCTAGAGACAACTTCTGCATTTGGGACATGGGTTGTTTGTTTTGTGGGTTTTTTTCCTCCTAATACTGTAGTCTTTTGTGCTTTATACATGAAGTTATAGTGCAAACCCTCACTGTGTGATAGTGTAGTTGCTGGTCCCATCCCCAGATACAGGTCTGAGGAAAATTCTAACCACCTTGCTTGGCAAAAATAGCACTGTTACAGAAATGAGACTAATCTACTTTTTTTTGGCTAAGAGGTAAGGACAGGATGGACTAGATGATCTCCAGAGGTCCCTTCCAACTCCATATCGTTCTGTGATATCTAAGCGTGTCCTTCCCTGATTATGGGAAGGACAAGCATGATAGACAAAATCATAGTTGAGCCAAAGGCTCTGTGCAATGCCTTTGTGAACTTCTGTATATTTGGATTTCCTAAGAGTTCAAGGGTAGACCAGAGAGGTCGTGTCATCTATAACTTCCTGGAAAAGAATGACATTAATCTGGGTGCAAAAATGTCTTCTGCTAAAGAGTTCTGCCTCATAAAACAGGCTAACACCATTCTCAGTCTCAGAAGAAAAAATGCTTTGTTTTCTTTCAGTAATCCAATGTATCTGTCTGATCTGGAAAAATCCCATGCAAAATAATCACTATGTTTTAGAAATACTGCATATAGTCCCTTTAAAGACACATTGTTATTCTTTTATGCAAATCAATCATGTACAGACCACACTGCTGTTTGACAGACCACTAGGGACAAACTGAAGGATGGAAATTGCCTGTTTTGTTGAATCTTACGAATTTCTACAAAGCATCTTCATAGCGTGAATGAAGTACCACAACGGGAGATACTGACATTCTTCATGGTACCCAGTGATTAAAAATCCATAGCACAACCATCATGTATAGTCAGGATAAGCATTAATCAATTCAACCCAAATCAAGCATAATTTCTTGTAAATCTGTACAGGGACTATTCAAAAGGAGAATGGAATTACAACTAATGAGAAGGTCTGAGGATGGACACAGATACTTTCAACAATAATACAAAATAAGAGATGTTATGAAAAAAGGAAGAATGTTTGACAGTTGCACTCACCTTGCCAAATTTATCAACAATCCTTTGTTACCTTAACCTTTTGTTTGCTATAGTTTGTTGGTTTTGTGTTTCTGCTGTTAACATAAGAACCGCAGGACATTTGATAATTTGTGGCGTGTCAGGAAACAGGCAAACGAGCTGGATCCAGAACGCGGTCTTGGTCTTTATTCCCTGCAATAATTTATTGTGTTATTATTTATTTGTGTATTATTTATTTGTGTTATTATTATTTGTGTAATTACTTGCTGTTATTGAGTTGTGTGCTAATTAACAGGACCGTGAGTGAGGGTATCAGATTTTTTTTTTTTTTTAATTTTTAATCATTTATCAGACCGATCAGTTGGAAGTGTGTTGAATTCAGCGGAGAGAGGGAAATATCAATTCCATCATCCCAGGAAGCAAATAGATGCCTTCTGCAGCGCTGCACTGGCTGCTCACCCCTCTCCCAAGGGGACAAATAGAGCCAGTACAGGCGCTGAAAGGAGCTACCCCCATCAGCGGTGGAAAGTGGGTATTTCAGTGTCCTAAGAAGAGGCTAAAAATGCTTCTCTTCTCTAGTCTGGTAAAAATAAAAGTCTGAAAGGGGAACCTGTCCGCTCTGTAAATATGTGTATTGTTCAAGCAGTCTCTGGTATTTGAACCAAAAGGTGAAGTCTACGCATAATCGGAAAGTAAAAAATGTTCCTGCCTGAATTAAGGCTGAAAACTAGGAGAAAGTTTGTAATTTTCACAAGAATAGGTCTTGGAACAACTTCCTGCTAAGATTAATGGGAATAAAAATATGTTTCATTTTAATAAAGGATGTGATCATTTAAGAAATTACTTAAAAAGACTGCTTGCTGTAGTAGTGAAAAGTGCTCTCGTAATCTAGCTGGATTACTAGGGAACTAAAGAGTGTATAAAAAATATTAGCTGCTGAGAATATTTTGGTTTTTCTTGTAAAGTATATTAATTATACCCTCTCAACCTTTTTTTAAAGGTTTTGTAGGACAAAAATCAAACCATACCCCCATAAGAGAAAGAAGTCTTGTGAAATAACTTTGAAAGAGCACTGTTAAAAGCAGAATAAAACTCGGTGAAAGAAAAAAAACAAAAAACAACCAAACCTCACTTGGTTTCATAAGGAATCTTTCTAATCTCTTTTGTAGTCTTATAGAAACAAAATCATATATAACTACACACCGTTCAAAGATCTGAACTGACCAGTGCATCCTGGGGTGCACTAGATCCAGTGGCATCCTGGGGTGCATCAAGGAGAGTGTGACCAGCAGGTTGAGGGAGGTCATCCTGCCCCTCTACTCTGCCCTGGTGAGGCCCCATCTGGAGTCCTGTGTCCCGTTCTGGGCTCCCCAGTTCAAGAAGGACGGGGAACTGCTAGAGAGGGTACAGCAGAGGACTACAAAGATGACAGGGGGCCTGAAGCATCTCTCTTAGCTGGAAAGGCTGAGGAACTTGGCTCTTTTTAGTCTGGAGAACAGAAGGCTGAGGGGGGGATATGATCAATGCCTATAAATACTAAAAGGGTTGGTGTCAAGAGGAAGGGGCCAATCTGTTTTTCAGTGGTGCCTGGNTGTTTCTGTGCAACCTGCTCTGGGTGGACCTGCTTTGCCAGGGGGGTTGAATTAGATGATCTCCAGAGATCCCTTCCAACCTCCTATCATTCTGTGATTCTGTGATCTGCCACACTTAGATCTGACCATAGTTAGATCTGACACAGATCAATAAATGAATGCATACATCCGCTCTGTCAACTTCTGTCTGGAAATCAGTGGTTAAAAACTAAAATGTCAAGAATGTTTTAGATTTTGTAAGACAAAATGAATTCACTTTCACAGTATCCAAGACCAATTGGTAACAAACTTATATAGCATAGGCATGCAGTATGTAGAACACAACAATAAGCAACAAAGAGGCACATAACCAACCAATTTGGACTTTGTGTGGTTCTTTCTTCTTTTTTTTTTCCAGGTTTTTTTCCTGAAAATAAACTTTTCTACAGTTCTTTATCCTGTTTCCTGAAAAACAGCATGAAATTTGTGATGGTTTTCTGTTACTGGGTCACATACATCCGAGGAGCTCAGAATCACCCATAAAGCAGGGAACAGGGAGCATCTCTGAAATGATGTGCAAAGATAAAATCATTCCACTCAATAGCGTTATACAGGTATGGTTTGTCCAGATTATAGAGGTATCGTTTTTTAGGGCTTTTTCTTTAAATTACTGATGTTTAATTGTGGAACTAATAATGGGGTTTCCAGGCAAGCCAGTGGGAGACAGAGATCAGAGGGGCTGTGTGCGCTGTACGTATGCTGCAGATTTACCACCACCAGGGTGTGAGAGGTGAAACCGCTGCGTTTGCATTTCAGCGTGTTTTATTTGGTAGAACAAACTTCTATAGAAAGAACAAGGGATTTGAAGAACACGTTGGAGGAGCAGTTGAGAGCACGCGTGGACTGTTTGGTTCCCTGTTTCACGACTGGGTTCCCTGCCCATCCTGTTCCCAGAGCAGAATAGAACCCTGTTGTTTCGGGCAAATCTTTGAACCTACCCTGCGAAAGTGTTGGAGACAAAACTACCAACGATCACGTCAGGAAATCAAGTGCAGCTCTCTGTTCTCATGCAGGGCATTTATTTTTATAGGAGTCAATCAGGAAAAAAACAGGAAAGAGTCTTTCAGATGTGTTAGATAAGAAATGTACCTTGACTATCCTTATTTCAGTATGAACATTCAGTCTATGGGTCCTTGCATCTATAAAAACACATGCAGATGTGGGCTGACCACAGGCTGTAGAAAAGCAATCATTCTTGGCCTGATCTTAATTAGGATAGCAATTTTCTACTCTCTCTCTAACCATACTTACCCAATTAACAAGGTCCCTAATCAGATAACCTTGCTGGAATAAACCTTCCCACACTCTCACACGCCCTCATCAATTAGTGAGGCTGATGAGGTTTGGCTCTTATCACTGCCTCCCTTACCCATGGTCTGTATGTTTTGTTCATGGTTTCATCCTTCTCTTATTATCCCTTCCCCTCATTGAAGAAGGTCCTTGACCAGATGCCCTTAAAGGAGCAGACACTCTCCTTCCACTTTCCCTTCCAGGAGGGTCAAAGTATACATTGGCAGATCTCCAGGAGACAGAAAATAATTATAGTTTTCATTTCCAAACCAAACTTTGTTGTTGCTCTTCTGGAGCGATCTTCACCGTTACTACTTTTCAAGCGGAAACTGAAGGAAAATCACTGTGGCCTGAGGAATGAATTACTGTCGTAGAAAAGCTTCGGGTCTAGTTGAGTCAAAGGGAACAATGTCCCAGTTTGCTTTTGCACACACCCCCCCCCATATTTGCAATTATCTTATATTAAAACTATATGGTAGAAATGTATATTCTTTGTGTCACAAAGGAAAGGCAAAGTCCTTGTATCTTTTCAACCGCTTGGGTTGGTGACTGTTTGCTGCAGCAAGGACTTACAGAGGGGGCAAGTAGAGAAAAAGATCAAAGAACAAAAACCCACCAGGGGTGCCACCTGTATTTACAGGGAACTAGCATTAGCTAAGATTGTCCCAACAGAAAATGGTATCAGTTTCTCATAACTCTTGCTTGTGAACACTCTCTTTCCCAGAAAAGACAGGCCAGTTTCCCCAGACTTAAGAGAGGATTCGCCTTCTTTCCTTTGAGGGGTTTGTTCAGCTCAACTCGACTTTGTGGTACAGATAAATAGCAGTGAAAATGAAGAGCTTTCAGCTGTCAGCTGGAGAATTTAACCCCAGAAAAGTATCTGGCTTATCCAGTCTGGGACGAGGCTTTAATAGGAATCAGAAATTAACCTAAGATGAGAAAAAGAAGAGTCCTGAGTGTGGCTGATCAGTGGAGGATTGTGCTTTTTCTGAGGTACCATATATAAGTGAAGGTACCCAGATGAGAGTGGCAATAAATGAAGATATATAGGCTCGTGGCTACCTTTGGATGGATGAAAGATGAATTTAGAAAAGATGGATTTAGCTGAAAGAGGCTAAGTGTTTGGGCAGGTTCTGCAATTGGTGGCAAACAGAAAGTTTAAATGGCATCCTCGGGAATAGCACAGAATGACGTGAGGTTGGAAGGGACCTCTGGGGTTGGACTGTTTCCAGATATTTAGAAGACATAAGGCGTAGCATCAATCATCATTGGCCAAAAGAGGTGGCCAACTGCTAGAACCCTGCCAACTTGCTCTGCTAATAACTGGATAATAAGCGTAACGCTGCTACCAACGAAGCCTATCTAACGAAGACAGGCTGAGGGAACTGGGGCTGTTCAGCCTGGAGAAGAAGAGGCTCCGGGAAGACCTAATCGCAGCCTTCCAGTACCTAAAGGGGGCTACAGGAAGGCTGGGGAGGGGCTGTTCACAAAGGCCTGCTGCAATAGGACGAGGGGCAATGGACTTAAGCTGGAAAAGAGTAGACTTAGGTTGAATATTAGAAAAAATTTCTTTACACTGAGGGAGGTTGAGCACTGGAAGAGGTTGCCCAGGGAGGTGGTTGAGGCCCCTTCCTTGGAGATGTTCAAGGTGATGCTGGATGAGGCCCTGGGCAACCTGGTCTATTTGGGGGTGTCCTTGTGACTGCGGGGAGGTCGGACTAGATGACCTTTGGAGGTCTCTTCTGGCCTGGAGGATTCTATGATTCTATGATACCAGTAAGAACCAGAGCGTAGGACTCCGCTTTTCCTGAAGGAGCCTCATCACTGGCCTTCACAGCCAAGCTGCCTCTCCCCTGGCCAGAGATACAGCTTGGGCATGGGGAATAGGGAATGGGAAATGACACCAGCACCCAAGTCGTGTGTCCCCCCCTTGCCCCAAATCCTTCTCTGTAGATGCCTTGTTTCTGTCTGGATGGGAGCCCTTAGGTCAACAGCAAAAATTTTTCTCAGGAAAGTGGATCATGAAAGCCAAAGTGTGGAAGGATCCCCACACCTGAATGCTTTATGGTGGGTTTTAACTTTTTGTGCCGTTTTCAATCTGTCATCATTTCTTTTCCGTGCACCTTTTTGGGCCATACAGAATGTCGCACTTTTGTGCTTCAGCAGGAAGACGGGCAGAACTGAGAGAGAAGGTATTTTAATTACTGGGACTGTGAAACTTTTCTGCAGGTGGTGGACACGAGTGCAGCCCTGCTTTGGGGGCACGCATCCTTCTTCTGGCTGAAACAGTGGGAGCCCCTGCGCAGACACAGGTCCCTCTCCAAGTCAGCAGCTGAGATTTGTGAACGTGGCAGCAAGGGACACGCTGCTGTGAGCAAATATCCCTGCAGAAACACTGCTTGGAAGCACATGGAGAACAGGAAGGAAAAGTAGGAAAAGAAAACCAAAACAAATTATGAATAGAAGAAAGAATTAATAGGGAATAAAACCACCAAAAAGAACAGGAACATTTTAAGCAAAACACTGTTTCGGAAAAAGCTTGATGATGTTAGAAAAGCCCTTTCTTCTTCTTGCAATGTTTGGGTTCTGGTAGAAGAGAAAAGATGACCCAGTCTCAGTTTGTTCTCATAAAGTAAACCAAAATCACTGTAAGTTTCCCCAAGGTAGAGTCATAAAGAAATAAACGTGTTCAGTCACTAACAGCAGGTATTAGCAATGAAGACCCACAATGGCCCTTCATACGCAGTGGATCTTGTTAATATAAAGTAAAAGTGAACTTGCTTCTACTTTACAGATCAAGGCTGAAGCCTTTATTTTCACATTGGTGTCAAAGCACCAATCCTATAGTGAGAAGGGAAAAAAAAAAGCTCTTTCTCATTTTCTTCCTTTATCTCCTAATGCAAAATTTGAGATATGTGAAGATACGCAATGAAAACCCACTCAGATGTTAAACCATGACATAAAAGTGCCCCAGAAAAGGATCCCTTTCAAAGGATTTTCTTTGTCAGTGCAGATTCTTTGGGCCAAGGCTGAAGTTCATCAGCAATTTGGGGCTGCAGAATGGTTCCTGAACTTTCTGTGAACTTTTTAAACTTCTGGGTGAAGACCAAAAATGCGCCTGCCTGTTTTGATATTTTTTTCTTTTCTTTTCTTTTTTTTTTTTTTGGCAGCCTGCCGAGTGCTGATATGTTTTGCCCTGTGCTCCAAGCTCAGCCTCGATATCTTGTCAATGAAATATATATATATCTATGTATACACGCCAGGGTCTTGAAGGGGGGAGCGGGAGGCATTTGTGTGGGTCCTGCTGTGGGTGGGAGGAGTTTGGCTTTGGCTGATAACACACAAATGAAGCTGCGGGTCACAGAAACGTGGAGTGGGTCTGAAAGGAAGCCAGTAATAATGACTTGATATTTAAAGGCATGGGTGTAGTCCCAGAGGACTCTGTTCGTTGCCAAGTCTTTCATTTTGACCACAGAGGAAGGGGGTATTTTTTCCTTCAGGGATGGAAATGATAGCCAAGCACTTGCCAGTGCAGTTTGCTGCTATTCTGAAAGAGCAGCAAAACGGAGTCAAGATATTAAGCTGAAAAGCAAACATTAGCTGCTCTTAGGTTCCAAAGCGTAAAAAGTAGATGATTGGATCTAATAATCTATCATAAAGTAGATTATTAAATTGCTCCTGTATTTAAAAGAGTGGTTGTGATTGTCTGAGGGAGCTGGGGCTGTTCAGCCTGGAAAAGAGAAGGCTCCAGGGAGACCTTAGAGCAGCCTTCCAGGATCTGAAGGGAGCTCCAGGAGAGCTGCAGAGGGACTCTTTGTCAGGGAGTGGAGTGATAGGACAAGGGGTAACAGTTTTAAATTGGAAGAGGAGAGATTTAGGTTGGATATTAGGAAGAAATTCTTTGCTGTGAGGGTGGTGAGGCACTGGAAGAGGCTGCCCAGAGAAGCTGTGGCTGCCCCATCCCTGGAGGGGTTCAAGGCCAGGCTGGATGGGGCTTGGAGCAACCTGGTGTGGTGGGAGGTGTCCCTGCCCATGGCAGGGGGCTTGGAATTTGATGATCTTGAAGGTCCCTTCCAACTCTAACCATTCTCTGATTCTGTGATTGATGGCCAAAGAGCTATGGTTTTGACAGTTGCTGTTGTTGGAAAAAGGATGCAAGCAGGTAGAATTTAATGATTAAAAACAGCATACAGACCAGAGGAAAATTAATAGAAGCACAGTAACTGCCCTTCTTTTTCTGTGTGAATACAACTGAGCTGTTTGGCAGCCAAAATGCTACTCAGGAGCTGATCATACAAAAGCCTTTGATACCTGATGGTATCCCAGGGGATAAACAAAACTGGGCGCTGGGAAGAGGGGTGTCTCTGCATTTGTATGGTTGGACTTGAAGATCTCAGAGGTCCTTTCTGACCATGAGAGTTCTCTGATTCTGTGATTTTTGTGTATGTCTCCCTGCACGGCTGCTGTGATGACTGGGTGCAGTGCCTGCATTCTTTTCCCTATGAGCTTGAGGAATGAGTCACATTTCCTGCTGGTTTTTGAATCGGTGCCTGCCAGGCTTATGTACGCTCTTCAGGACAACTCGAATTAAATCAGAGGAAGCTGTTAAGAGGCTGCTTGAGAACCAGCAAGGAGCACTAGCACAATTAGCTGCCCAAGCCAGCCTCAGGTTCAGTGTTTCAGAAGAATTAAGATAAAAACAGCTAGCTGGCAGTGTGTTAACTAAACCACTTCACCTTTCCGGAGGCAAGAGTGCAGAACAGAAACTTTTATGAGATTTCTAAAGCTGCCCAAGCATCTCAGTGAAAAAGCTGACTTGTTTAGTTGATTAGTTGGTTTTTTGTGGTTGTGGGGTTTTTTTTTCCCCAGCCAGGGAGAATGTCAGTGTTGTAAGAAAATTTAAGGGAAAAGACCTGTAGATGTTTGTTGGTTTTCACGCTTCAGCCTTTGTGTGCTTTGTAACTTTAGGTGAAAGGATAAATAGTACCTTAATCTGGAGAAATGGGTAGCAATGCCCTCTGAGCAGCCGTGTCAAAGGTTTTAGGTGGAAATCCCTCAGAAAGCCTGACTGTAAAGGGAAGGGGTGGCTGGTGACGCTGTGACCTTCAAGGTCAGAGGTTTTGACACTTGGGAAGGCCTTGAGGAGCAAGACTGGAGCAGCTAACACAGTTCTCCTGTTTTTGTTCCCTCACATCCAAAGGACTTGGCTGCTGCCATCTGGAGCATAGAATCATGGAATCACAGGATGGCAGGGGTTGGAAGGGATGTCTGGAGATCATCTAGTCCAACCCCCCCTGCCAGAGCAGGGTCACCCAGAGCAGGCTAGACAGGAACACGTCCAGGCAGAGTTTGAATATCTCCAGAGAAGGAGACTCCAGCACCTCTCCGGGCAGCCTGTTCCAGGGCTCTGCCACCCTCAAAGTAAAGAAGATTTTCCGCATGTTCAGACAGAACTTCCTGAGTTCCAGCTTGTGGCCGTTGCCCCTTGTCCTGTCATCGGGCACCACTGAGAAAAGCCTAACCCTTGATACCTGCCCTTTAGATACTTATAAGCGTTGATTAGATCCTCTCAGTTTTCTCCAGGCTCAACAAACCCAGGCCTCTCAGCCTTACCTGTTTGTTTTTAATCTCTTTTTGGAATTGTTTAGACGTACCTGTGCTGAGGAACAACAGGTTTGGGGTGATACAGCTGGTGTATGAAACCGTACAGCTGAGGCATCTTTCCCCTACCCGTGAGTCTATCTCTGGGGCTGCTTTGCTGCTGCAACCATTTATTCGAGATCCTTCTGCAAACTGGCCACTTGCAAGGTGTGAGAATATCCGAGCGCACAAGGAATTGGAAACTGTCTCCCTTCTCAACACTCATACCCCACCAATTGACCCCCCCCCATCCTCCTGCATTACCATGGAAGACCATGAGTGTTGCAGTGGTCCGTTTCCTCTATTCCTAGGAAGGACTCATCAGCCCTGCTGTGAAATCTGCTGCTGCTGCGAGTGACTATGTGCTGAAGGCATCCTTACGTAATTATCATCCAGAGCATCTGTCAGACTGAACTGGAGAGCTATTTGTCTTAGATACTTTTTTTCATGTGGGATTGAAGGACTATTGAAAGCTAGAGATCTAGGGGTGTAGCATTGGTAATACTTCTAAGTAAAAAAGAAATAGCTTCATTTAGAGAGCAAAGGAGGTAGCAAAAAGACAGGGGGAAAAAAAAGGAAAACACTGGCTTAAGAATTAGGAGCCAGGGATGCATTTCTGGTCCTGCTGCTGGCCTTGTCAAATGACTTTTTGCAAGTGACATCTTCTACAGCTTCCTCAGTTTCCCCTCTCTCTAACGAGAGGAATTAATAGCTGCTATTGTTAGCATATACGTCATACAGTAACTGTGGAAGAAAACACTTCTGTGTTTGAAAGTGTGCCCAACCTGGGGCTCGAAGGGTTTGAGATAATGATGGATTTGATTACAATGGAATTTATAGCTGTTATTGCTGTTTAGCTGTTAGTGGGCAGGCTTCTGCACTTGCCATGGGGCTTGCTTGCCTTGCTGGATATTTGAGCCTTGTGCTCGTTAGTGGCTTCTTTTTGCTTTTGCTTCTTGCTCTGCTGCTTATCATCTGTCTCTGCCATGCCTGGAAACGTTCTGATAACAGCAATGGCGATGTGCCTGGGCTGGCAGATGGGCAGGACATCGCTGCTGCTTCTGCCCTGGACAGGCTGGAACTCCAGCGTGAACTCAAGTCAAAGGGATTGTGACCTGGGGTTAAGTCCACGGAGGAGCAGGACACTCCAAAGTGTCTGTGACCATGGATAAGCCTGTACCAGAGCAGGTACTTCTCAAAGCACCCGTGGCTGTGATTATGTCTGTGCCATGGCAGGTACACCTCTGAAGGTACTGTGGTCCAAGGATGAGTCCACACTGGAGAAGGAACACCATGAAGCATCTATGGCTGTGGATAAGTCCATGCTGCAGCAGGTACACCTTAGAGCATCGGTGGCTGTGCATGAGGTCATGCTGGAACACCTCAAAGTATGTGGCCCTGGATAAGCCCAAGACAGAGCATTCCTGGAGGAACTGCAGCCATGGGTAAGGCCATGCTCGAGCAGGTATATCTCTGAAGGCATTGTGACCCATGTGTAAGCCCATAATGGAGCAGGTATATCTCATCTCTGAAGACATTGTGGCCCATGGCTAAAACCACACTGGAGCAAGTATATCTCTGGAAGCATTGTGGCCCATGGATCAGGCCACACTGGAACAGGAGCACCTCAAAGCAGCTATGGCTAAGTCTATGTCACAGCAGGTACACCCCTGAAGAGACTGTGTATCATAGATGAGTTTGAGGTAGGTACATTCCTGAGGGACTGCAGTCTGTGGATAAATCCAACGTAGAGCAGGAACAAGGGCAAGTTCCTTGCAATGTTAAAACCTGTGGTCCAATCCAAAAGGACCAGGGGTGGAGATTGTAATGCATATACCTTTAAATTGTTGTGGCCCATGATTTGAGTTGCATATTATAGGAATTAATGTAGCAGGAACCAGCTGAACCAATGGAGGACAAGCTTTACATGAAGTAGAGCAAGTGCAGCAGTGGCCCAACCTGAGCTGGCTTTGGTGCCCAGTAACTCCACACAACACACCATCTCTCCTGTCCTGAGTGACCACCATAACAGACAGAGTTCAAAGTCATGGACTAAGTGAAGCCAATAGATATTTTGTGGACATTTCTCCAGAGATTTCACAGGGATGGTCCATAGACTAAGGGAATGATATTTATGTGTTGTTTCAAAGGATGGGAAGAGGGGTGGCAGTTAATGAGGATAATGGGACAGTGTGGGACCAGAGCATGATGGTATGGTACAGGATGAGGGGTGGAGAATGTGCTGCTTTTGGCTGGGGTAGAGTTAATTTTCTTGATAGTAGAGGGCTGTGTTTTGGATTTGTGCTGGAAACAGTGTTGGTAATTCAGGGATGTTTTAGTTGCTGTTTAGCAGGGCTTCCAGAGTCAAGGTCTTTTCTGCTCCTCATGCCACCCCACCAGCGGGTAGGCTGGGGGTGCACAAAAAGCTGGGAGGAGACACAGCTGGCACAATTGACCCCAGCTGATCCAAGGGATATTCCATACCTTATGGCACATTCGACATATAAACTAGGGGGAAAGTTAGTTGGGGGGGACAGGCTGAGCATCGGTCAGTTGGTGGTGAAGAATGGTTTTTCATTTGCATGGCTTGTCTTTCTTGGGTTTTATTTCTCTCTCTTTTTGTTATTTCCCTTTCCGCTACATTTTTTAATAATTATATCTCAGTTATAAAACTCTTCTAATCTCAACTCACAATTTTACCCTTCCAATTCTCTTCCCTTTGCCCCCATCCTGCTGAGTTGGGAGTGAGGGAGCAGCTTTGTGGGGTTTAGTTGCTGGCTGGGGTTAAACCCCGACAGAAAGGTGGTGAATAAATCACTGAATTACATTTCTGTCTACAGCTAGGTGCCCTTGAAGTTCACATTGAAAGCACGCATGCAGGGAGAAGCGGATGGAGCTACTTCCCTAATGTACATTTTTAACTTTTTTAAAATTTGCAGCTTAAGCACTGAAGGGCTGGGAAATCTAACACAAAGAGCTTTACATCACATTTAAGTTGGCTGAGTACAGTCTCATTACTTTAATGACATATAAACATTCTCAAGAAATGGTTTGTGTTCTCAAAACGGAGACTGGAATACCATCTATATGGTCTTCTGAAAGTAAATATATATTTTTAAGGGATGGAGTGTACCCTCAGCAAGTTTGC
>VZRU01015362.1:0-24901 GCA_013398155.1 Pedionomus torquatus
CAGCAGGCTTCAGAAAAAGTCCCAGACTGGAATTGGGGATCAACAGGAGCTGGATTCTAGATCTGGAGTCAGGAACGCTCGGGTCAGGATCAAAGGCAGATGAACAGGCAGGGTCCTCCTTGGACGTCGGCCATCAAAGAAGGAGGAGTTGGCCCTTTGATCCCTCAGCTTTTATACGGAGCATGATGAGGATGGGATGGAATACCAATGTTGGTCAGTTCTGGGTCACCTGTCCTGTCCACTCCTCCTTGCAGGTGGGACTCCTTTATGCTTTTCTGTTTCTGATCCTCCAACAGGGCAAACGACGAAAATTCCCTGCCCTTGGTTGTTCCAGCAATAAGTATAAGCAAGGGCCTCTCTGCACCATCCCTTGGGATAATCAGGTCTTATCACTGTGAGACGAAACAGTTCTGAACAACGTGCTGTTAATTTCCGAGTTTGGTTAGTTAGAAGAGGCCTAGCTAAGAAAGTAAAATTGTAAAACAGAAAATTGGTTCATTTTACCTCAAACCAGGACTCGTGGCTATAAAGGGTACAGAGTCTTTAGTCAAGCAGAAGTGAGGGCCAGTTGCAGGGTGAGACACAGCTGTGCACCCCACACCTCTGCGCTACCTTGTGAGGGCAATGCAATGGTGACAGCAGCTCTGCTGGAACTCTGAGAGAGAAGGAACCTTCTCTTCACTGAGTTTTCCAGTCGTATCCAGTCAGAGATGCTGTTTTTACTGGCCCACAGCTTTTAGGAGCTGGAAGAAGGTGCCCGAGATGCTCTCGCTGACACCCTCATTGCCAGGTTCTGGGTGAGCCAGAGCAGCTTCTGGGGGAACACAGACCCGTTGGGGGCTCTGGATTCACCTGGCTGAGTGCAGCTGCTCAAAGACATAGGAAAACAAAAGGTTGTCTTTGTAAACAGGGAGCAAATTAGCTGAAATTTGTCTCAGAAAATACCAGACTATCAACCCATGTTACGCCTGGGCAGCTTTACTTCACTGTGATTTATTCCATATTTTCTACTTTATCAAACAAACTGTTGGCAACGTGCAGCAAGTACAAGAGAAGAGTGGTAGAGTGGTTTATAGCTGTTTATCTTATTCTTTGCTGTTATGGTAACGGTGCCAAGCCAGGCCTCTTGTAGATCAAGCACCATCCTGGGCTCTCCAAAAGCACAGAGCAATTTTCGGTGTACTGGTTTCATTTAAAGTATTCATTTTTTGTGGTTATTGACTTAAGATGTGATGACATGAGGTGGTGTGGAGGGAAATAGGAAATGAAACTTATATAGCTCTAAAGTGAAGCTGCCTGTGTCAGTGTTGCAGGTAAACAGATCAAGAAAAGTAAATGTGTGGCAAATAGAATCATAGAATGGTTTGGGTTGGAAAGGACCTTCAAGATCATCCAGTTCCAACCCCCCTGCCATGGGCAGGGACACCTCCCACCACACCAGGTTGCTCCAAGCCCCATCCAGCCTGGCCTTGAACCCCTCCAAGGATGGGGCAGCCACAGCTTCTCTGGTGTCTCACCACTCTCATAGTGAAAAATTTCTTCCTAATATCCGATCTAAATCTCTCCTCTTTCAGTTTGAGGCCATTACTCTTTGTCCTATCACCACACACCCTTAAAAAAGTCCATCTCCAACTAACAAATAGTATCTTCAGGGAGGGAAGTGATGTAAATGACTCAGATGTCATTTTGCACATTATCGCTGGCAACATGACTAAGAGGTTTTGATTTTTAAGTATTAGGTTTGTGCAGGCTTTTCCTCTTGGAAAGTATATCACTTGCTTTCCTCCCCGCAGGTAAATCTCCTTGGTTGTTCGTTTAAGTGTGACATATTTATCAAGCCAGAGCCGATAGATGAGCTGCCGTCCCAAATTGCATACAAAATTACTCAACATGCTGGTTGGGCTTCGGGAACGGTGAGAGGACTAATTCTGTGTGCTTTTACATTAACTCTCCACTGGTTTGCTGTCAGGTACTGTGCCAAGCATGGAGAACAACCAGTCTCCCACCTCGCCCGGGCAGGACATCCAGGAGCAGAGCGGGGACAATCCTGCCCCTGGCTCACAGCCCCCCGCTCCAGCTCCCACGGAGCAGCCAAGCCCCCAGACCGAATCAGCCGTGTGTGACATCTCCGAGGAGCTGAGCCGGCAGCTGGAGGACATTATTAAAACTTACGGGTCTGCCACCAGCCTGATGGAGAAGGAGAGCGCCGCTATGGGAACGGACAGGCCGGAGAAGGGAGAGTCAGGCAGCGTGGAGGATGTGGAGTACGAAGATCCCAACGAGGAGGGTGAGAAAGAGAAGCTGGCTCCTGGGGACACTCCCAAAGCGAAGGAGACCAGTAAGGAGCAAAAGCTGGAGAAGAAACTCCTGAAGGGACTAGGCAAGTACTTACATACTTACACAGCCTTTCTGTGAACAGAAGTAAAACCTCCCTGGTCCTTGCACTCTCCCAAATTAAGCCTCTGCCATGGATGACAGGAACTTCTAGTTACCACCAAAAGTTATAGTGGCTGTTACAGCTTTTGCCTAACAGTAGTTAGTAGTCAGTTAGTAGTTTCTTTTCAGTAGTTACCTGACCAATACAAGTAGGCTCTATCAGGTATCAGTCCTTCTAAAAAGACAAAAGCTTAGGATTATATCATACAATTCCGACCTATTGTTGGGCCACCTGAAGCCAAAGCGGTGAGTCTGATGACACACTGCCGAAAATTGCTTCTTAGCCAAAGGAAAACCTGGCCTCGTGCTGCAGGACCTTTTCTTTTTTTCTTCCCCTGCTTCCTCAGGTAGGACTTCTCAGTGCTAATGGTACTACTCTGTGAAGTGGGAACCCACAGAACAAATTCACCATCATGCCCAGGTCATTTTTCACCTAGCAGACCTCCGGATTTATCCCAGACTAGCTGAAATAGGGCGATGCACTCGTTTTATCTCAGCACAGTGCTTAGAGAGCACCTCAACCACATGGCAGAGCTCTTAGCTGGAAGGAAGAAAGGAAGTCTCAGCAAGTTTTTTTGCAAAGGATGTCCTTTCTGCTGGGCAGCCACTAGAGAGCAATGTAGTTCCATCCCGATCTACCAACATGTAGTTTATTTCCCTTCCTACATTTAACTCCCGCCAATTTTCAAGCCTCTCCTTTGCATGAAAACCCGAACCCAACCATGGATTAAGCCTGTAGAGAAACCACTGCAGGACATGCCGACAGACAAGGGACTGAGCAGAGGACAGAGCAGGGATATTTTTTCCCCCAAATTCCTCAACTGTACCAGAGAAAGTTTGTTCTTCAGTTCCTACTGCCTTGGCTTTGATGCGGTTATTGGTACCTCCCCAAGATCAGTGAAAACTCTACCAAAGCACAGTTCTTCAGCTGCAGTTGCAACAATTTTCACTCCAGGATTTGATTTTGGCTCTCTTCCATATATTTATACTGGTGCTGTAGAGGGAATTCGCTTAATGTGAAATAGTGGATTTTCTCTACCAGGCATCACTCCCGGACTGCACTAGATTTGAAGTAGAAAAAGTCCAGCCTAAAGCATAAAGCAAACTTGCTCTCACAGCCTCGGGAAAGAGGAGCATTTGGAAAAGCACTGCCAAGCCCCTGGCACCACAGCCATCCTTATCTCCAGGGATGCCAGGGACATTTTGTATTCCCTGAACAAGTGTTGTTCAAGCTCCGGCTCATTCTCAGGGCTGAAATGAATGCCAAGAGGCATCAGAAGAGAAGCAATACATAGAGAGCTACACAGTGAATTACCTACGCACACCCAGATAGCTCCTAGACTGTGAATGCACTGTCTCTGGTATCTGTACTATCTTCACCTAGTCAGGGAACTGATTTACACCACAATTGTGTAGCCCAGACCTGGCTGGCAGTACCCACTGCTCTCTGACTTTTTGCATCTGCACTGTAGTCTCCATACCTAACTAAGTCTTCCCTATATATTGTACACCGTAGTCTCCATACCTAACTAAATCTTCCCTGTATATTGTACACCTTAATCAGCACAGGAGTTGAGTATATCAGCTTTGATCAGTTTTCACCTACAAGGAGCTCTGGCTTCTGAGTCTTTGAGGTCCAGGTCCTTATGACCCATTTCAGTTAAATGTACTAGATATGTAACCCAGTCATGTTGCAAAAACATTAAATGAAAATTAGATTATACAGGACAAAAGCATTTCACAGTCAATGCCTTTGCTAGAAAACCGCACATTGCATGAGGTCTGAAACAGAGGAAAATTCAAGCCTGTTTGTTCTTATGGGGAGAAGAAAACCCCAGAAATTCATAGCAAAAAAAAAAATTACTCTTTTCTGTCCAAAATGCCTCATTTCTCCCTGAGTTTTTCCAGAGCCATGCATCCACTAACCAGTTTCATAGTAATAGATCAGCTGCAAACTACCTCCACCATCAAATCTCTGCTTCTTCTGGTTTTATTTTTTCAAGGGAAGGAAACCACCCTACTGATGCAAAGCTTGAGCAAGCTGAATACTCCAGAGGAGAAGATGGAGCTGTTATTCAAGAAGTATGCTGAGCTGGTTAGTAGAGCATTGGTTCTCTTCTGTGCAAACCATATGACCCTGTAGCGTGGTCAAACCTCATGTAGCTAAGTGAATCCCCAAATAATTGTCAGGGTTAAATAATCAATTATGGGTAAGAAGGAGCAAAGAAGTAACAGGCGAGGAAAGCAAGGTGGACTTTGGGTTAAAATGCTGAGGAGGCAGGATATTTGTACTTAAAGGCAAATCTACCAACCCGACCCACACTGGGGACTGGTGTCTGGGCTCCCACCCGTGTCTCCTGCGAGGAGCTTCGCACACCTCTGTGTGTGAGTGCTGCTTTAAATTGCCTATCAGCGATTTAATCAAAATAAAAATGACACAGGACGCGGTATAAAACGTCAGGAAGCAGAAAATCAGAAAATAGGGAGCTGAGGCTAATTATGAGAGAAACCACGGCACAGTGAAATGAAGTGTCGAAGGCCCTGGCAGTACAATGTCACCCCCTATAACAATGCCACCTACCTGCCTCTGGTCTGCCCACGCTTTTGATGGGTTCCTTTCAGGTCAAGTATTTTCTTCTAAGTACTTAAAGGGCTGTATGGCCATAAGCTGGGGACAACCTTACAAATGAAAAGGCTGCAGCTTTTTACAGTTTGTGGAGCGCTGAAAAATGTGCCAAGCAGAACATTGACTTTGTAATTGGTTTTATGCACAGATGTGTCCATGTCTCATCATAATGTGAAGTTCGGCTTTCCTTTTCTTTTATTTTTTTTTCCCCATGTAAAATCCTCTGATTTCACAAATTGGGTTCAGTCTTAATGCTTAAAGCAACTTCATGCCCACAGCTTAAATGAAATAGGTCTTCTCCTTCCTCTGTAGCATACTCTCCACTGCATCCAAATATCATCAGAGCACTGTATAATACAGGGGTCCATAGTTCCAGTAACTCATGCAGGAGAAAGGCACTAAAACCGAAATACTGGCCATCCTGTGCAATGTCACTAAAATAAATTGTTTAATAAATACAACCATAAGCATGTTGGAGAAAGCCTTACATGGCTCACTTTGAGGGGTGTAGTGTGATTAATAACCTGCCAGCAGCCGGCTGTCACGGTTACTGCTCTCTCTGCTCCCTCTTGTCCATCCCCATCGCACGCTTCAGGTCCCTTTTTTGCTTTTGCTGAGTTGTTTTCCAGCCAGCTCAGCTCCCTGGTGTGGTGACCCATGTGGTGACACAAGGACTTGTTGCAGCAGGGCTCAGAGGAGGGGGCAGCCAGGGGCCAGGCTGAGCTGGGGGACGGCAGTGGCTCCCGCTCCATTAGATCAAGCTGCTGCTGGCTGTGGCTTGAGAGGCTGCCTGTAATCAGGGACCCTATGGAGCACCAGCACTTCCACACAGCCACCTATAGGCACCCATATGCTATTTAACTGTTAGCACATGCACTGGAACAGTCTGTGATGGGTACAACGGGAAACAGAAGGCACCAGGGAAGACCTTTAAATGTGCCTTCCAACCCAACACATTCTATGACTCTATGAGCATGGGCTGTTGTGAAGGTCTAAGAGCATGGGCTGGTGTGAAGGAAGCCTGTGGGGATGGGGAACCAAGAGAGTGTAGCCATTTGGGCACAAGCCATGCCACACTACTTGCCATCAAAGAACATTTTATTCCCTAATACTGGTGTAGGCAGAGTGTTTTGGGTTAATCAAGCGGACTGTGCTTCACTCCATCTTTTGCCTACAAACAGCTGCTGCAGAATTGCTTGTGACCAGTTTATTTTCAGAGGTCTTGAGAGTCTCACAAGTGCAGGGTAAAAGAACTATACACTAATATAATAGATACGAGTATTTCCACCGTCTGCAGTGGGGTCAAGATACAACTATTTTTCCTAAACTGAGAGTTTATCTCTCTAGGACAGCCTTCCAAAACCATAATTTGTTCCGGTTGTAGTTGATTTTAGTTGATATTATATTAACTAACCTTAAAAATGTATTGTCATCAGCCCATTGCTCATTCCTATTTAACAATGAATTCCCTTCTCTGGTGCAAAAATAACACCACGCTTTTGAAATATAAGTTTCTAGCCCAAGTCATTTTTAAGGAAAAAAAAAAAAAAAAAAGAGCAAAAAGCTTGAAAGACTTCTCACATCACAATTAAGACCTATTTTATTCTAAGCCCCCCCCCATCTCAAGCACAGATTGAGTTGAATCATCTAGAATTTGGATAAATCATTATCCACTCAGCACAGGTTGCGCATACAAACTGTGAAGCAAAAAGAACCTTTTTTGTGTTTTTAAGAGGAAAGGGACCAAAATCAAGCTTGTAAATGAAAATAAATTTCAGCCTTAATTACAGTGAGGCTATTTTTTCCCCTATAATACTAGAAAAATTATTTCAGTGAGTGCAGCTTGATTAGATGCAAAAGCCCCTATTCTGATCTGCTGGGGTAAAACCACACAAAACACATGCTGAAAGTTGGGCATATACTGTAAATATACTCCAAGTTGGTGACTGCATTGTTTTGTGGTGGTATGCCTGGCTGGGACTTGATTGATAATACACAGAGCTCTCTACTTGCAAGCATAAATTACTGAACATCTGCAGAAAACAGGCCCTCGGGCAGAGAAAATGTAGGATACGATGCCTGTTGACTGCCTTTTTTGAGCTGCACATCATTCCCCTGTACTCATAAACTTTCCCAATCAGACTGGGGTTAATAATTAATACTAGTGGTACCGTATTATTATTATATTATTGCTAATCTAACAATAACAGCAGCCATTATTACTAAGGCTCACACATCGCAGCTCACGTGCTGCTGTTTTTCAAGCAGAAAACATCTGGGCTTCAGAAATATTTCACAATATGTGCACGCCTATGATGCAGCGAGGAGGGCTGCTGGGTGTTGGAATGGGAGAATAAATCTTATAAAGCTTCAGAGGTGAAATGCTTCTTTGGCATGTCTGTTACAGTGTTAATTTGCGGTACAGGAAGGTTTTTTCAAAACAGCCAGTAATAGGTACGTGTCAGAAGAAATGACCAGTTTGTGTAGGGACTGCTATTTGCAATTCTTTGCCTGCCCTTCATCCCACCTCCAAATACATCCTTCTCCCGACCAGCCCTCTGGAAAAGTTCCCAAATAAATGTCAGGGACTATCCATATCTTTGTCAATAATTACATGGAGATGAAGAGCCCAAAAAAAGGTTTGATTCCCTGCCACCTTCCCCCATTGATGATGGGACCTCCAGAAACACAACTGAGGGGAAACCTCACTTTCTACAACTCCCTGAAACGAGTGTATAGAGAGGCAGGGATCAGTCTCTCCTCCCAGGTCACAAGCGATGGAACAAGAGGAAATGGGCTCAAGTTGAGCCAGGGGAGGTTCAGATTGGATATCAGGAAAAATTTTTACTCTAAAAAGGTTATTAAGCATTGGAAGGGGCTCCCCAGGGAGGTGGTTGAGGCACCATCCCTGGAAGTATTTAAAAGACAGATTGACATAGTGCTTAGTGACATGGTTTAGCGATGAGTTGGTTTTTATCACAATTAGGTTGATGGTTGGACTAGATGATCTTAAAAGTCCCTTCCAACCTAGACAATTCTATGATTCCATGATGTAGGGCCCCACATGCACTCACAAACAAAAGATGCCCAAGAATCATTTTGGGGAACACTTCCCTGAAGGGCATTCTCCTCTACCAGCAGCAAAGCCATCACACAGATGGCACCCCTGGTCTCCAGTGCTGCTTTAGCTGTTGGTTTTTTCAGCATGTCCCTAGGCATCTACAAAGCCACTTCTTTTTCAGGAAGCTGCAAAACAGAATGAGCAACTATTGAGTTATCTCATCATCTGAAGAAATCCCTCCATGTAAAGTGCTAATGGCTGCTGTAGTTCTTAACACTGAGACAAAATGAAAAAAAAAAAAAAAAAAACCAAAAAATACTCCTCACAGCTGCCCTCCAGAGACATTCAAACCAAAGAAGAAAGGGCTGAAATGGTGTGACAAGAGGATTAAAAATTATGTTCACCCACCCACACCACAGCACACTTGGGATTGTTGCAATGAGCAGACTGGGGACTCCCTCCAGTCACTCACACTTCTCCTGTTAGAGCTGTTAAACAAAACATTTCCTATGAGGTTAAGAAAGTGTGATGACTTTCCCCAAACCAAATGAGCTAATTCTCTTTTCTCCCTGTCCCTCTTTGTTTCATTTTAATCCCTGTTCCCCCCACCCCAGCACGAAGAACATCGTGCTGAGCAGAAAAAGCTCAAGTACCTGCAGAAAAGGCAGGCTCAGATCACCAAGGAGAAGGACCAGCTGCAGAGTGAGCACAGCCGAGCCATCCTTGCCCGCAGCAAGCTTGAGAGCCTCTGCCGGGAGCTCCAGAGGCACAACAAGAACCTCAAGGTGAGTGGTGGTCTTTCCAAGGTGGGTGGGTGGATGGTCTTACTCATGGGTGGGAAAAAGATGCTGATGCCTTCCCATCGTGCGCTGGTTCCAAATCAAAGAGATGTTCACATCTGCATGTGCAATATATAATTATTCCTTCTTTGGAAATATCCAAGCACTCTTTGACGTTGAGTCTGCCCACATTAGTTGTAAGCCCTCTCCTTGCATTGTCAGGGTGCTCAGCACAGAGAAAACCAGTGGTGCCAACAGACCAGGTCCCTGTGACTACAGATGGTGAATGCACATGCATGGACAGGAGAATAGGAACACCAGCTTTGCTACAGGTGTAGCAAATAAAAAAATTATTTGACATAATTTGAGCATTTGGGCATTTTCAAGTGGTCTGTGAGGATTAGGAAATCAGGACATTTGCCTCAAGATGTCAGACCTCAAGACAGGAAGAATGCCAACACTCTTTGCGGAAGTTCATTTGGATTATGAGAGTCAAAAGAGTTCCAAAAGGAAATTTTCAGGAGTGTTGAAAGGCTGGGATCCCT
The DNA here is from genome assembly GCA_013398155.1 of Pedionomus torquatus. Taxonomy (NCBI): domain Eukaryota; kingdom Metazoa; phylum Chordata; class Aves; order Charadriiformes; family Pedionomidae; genus Pedionomus; species Pedionomus torquatus. The sequence continues at coordinate 9,448 of VZRU01015362.1, forward strand.
ATGGCATGTCTGCCTATTGCTTGGTGCATCACACCATTTAAATGTGAAATTTATAATGTGATTATTCTTCTTGAAAAAAAATTTAGGTTCAAGAAGTATATTCCTGTTGTGATCTTCCTTTTTTTTTTCTTTTTTTTTTTCCTGAGTACATGTTAGTGCTGGTGGTGGTAGTATCATACAAAAAAAAAAAACCAAACCCTGCTTTGATCTATTCAAAATCCTTCTTTATGGGGATATAGTTATGTATAGAGTTACAGATAGGAATTCTCAGCAGCAAGAATTTCACCTGATATAACCTCTATTAACTGTAATGGATTTTCATTCATTTCTACCAGCTCAGGAGCGGGGCCTTCAGGGTCTGGCTCTGACTTTCATTCTATGTTAGTAAGAATATTGCTGGGAGGGGGAACGGCCACATGCACCCTCAAACCGTACCATAGGGGAAGGACAAAAGCATTTTAGCAGATAGGTGGGAAGACTGGCAGCAAACCTCTGCGTGCTCAGGCAGAGCAGCGCGAAACCGGTCGTGCCAATTAAATTTGCCTGTGGTTTGTACCAGACCTGAGCTACACACCTCGGCATCGATCCCCATTGATTTACCAGACTGTCTTTGTGCAGCGGCTCTCAGCAGAAACACAAGCCGATTTTAAAGTGATTTAAGAGCACAGTGTGCGGCGCTTCGCAAAGACTTAACTGGGGTTTCTAAAACAAACAAATCATATCAGCGGAACAGATCCGTGGAAACTGGGGTATAGAGTGAAACTAATTATATTTGGAAAATGGTTTTGGAACAGGTTTTGCTGAATTCCTCGCATGATTTCTTAGTTACCGTGTGCTTATTAATCTCACTACCAGACGGCGTGATTTTTTCCTTTCTCTTTGCACATAAATACTTCATTATACATTTAATCTTTAAATTGAGGAAAGTCTCTTCCCAACGTCTTTCCACTTGTTGGACTCTTTTACTTTGGGACTAGCTTCACCTATCAATTTCAGATTCAATTCTGATTTTATCCTATACCTGTGCCAGGCGAGCCAGGAAAGGCACCTGAGCTAATCTTGTAGCAGGAGGAAATGTTCAAATTTTGGCCCCTTCTTCCTGGGACTCTGGAGGCTTTTTAAGAAACCCAGGACACCAGCTTTCCTCTGGTTCCTGTGCTTTCAGTGTAAAAACCTCAAAATTAAAGAAGACAGTGAGAAAAACCACACTTGTAGAATGAATGAAGATAAAATTAATAACTGAAGGCATTCAATATCTTGATCCGATTTTGTCTCTCTAAGAGTTTTAACATAATTCTTGGAATATTTGCCTTTAAGATTTAGCTCCTTGAGATTCCTGTGAAGTCCCAGAATCTCATCTTGTTTATTTAAATGAGTGCAATTTTCTTTTGCTTATGACTATACTGAGAGGGCCCAAAGCAGGAGAATCCATCAAATGTTACTTATTAAATCTCCTGCTTAAGTCATTTTTATTTTGGTTTTGGCAGGGCAGAGAAGCTGATTCATAATGTTTTAGCACTTGGGATTAGCACTTCTGATTGAGTTCCAGAGTGTGGGGAGAAGAAAAATCTGTAGGACGTTGTGTAATTTCAATAGCAAAGGAGAAACCTTGGCCTGTCCAGATCACGAACCTCCTCTGACTTGCCATGTGGAACATTAGAGGCACATCACGTCATGTAAATGTTGTCTTCACTCATCTGGTGTGTGGAATTCCCATTAAGTGGAGGTGGGTCCAGCCAAGTGGTGATGAATATGCAATGCGGAGCCGCACTGAAAAGCCACAGGGCGGATCAGGGAAGAGAAATTTCTGGTTAGCCTTGGATACCGGCCTCAAAATCTGACTCACTCACAGTCCCGCTATTCAGATGGTTTCCTTGCGATTATTGTTCACAGCAGAAACCAGATGTTTAATTCTCCCTCCAAGAAAAGGAGAATAAGTGTTGGTGAAGCAGCAGAACTCTGTTTCCCTCTGCAATGGAGAGGAGCTCCGCTGAGACCAACGGCGACTCGTTTCTCCGCATGCTGTTCGTGTTCTGCCAATTATCTGACAGCTTGGTGGCTACTTAGCGTCTTGCAGTGACATGAACATCTCAGGTCCCTTGTCCTTCCTGCTTAGCAGGCATTAAGCAATGACTTTCATACAAAGTCAACAGCTTCGAATACGGGCTCAGCTCCAAATTGGCTCAGACCGTGGTGCCTGGGAATGAAGAGAACGGCGCATTGAAAATGAGGAGTACCCGCTCATATCAGCTCAGCTCATAAGACTTTACCAGAGCCACGGTCTTCTTGAGTCGCCCCAGAGAGACACAAGGACCAGAGACAATCCTGCCCTTGCAAATCATCTCATAGTCCACTGATAAATCCCAAACTGCAAAATGCCCTTGTCTTAATTTTACAACATTTCACTCAACATGATCTTACATTTTTAGCAGTCGATCACAAGAGTGATAGCAGTACTGCAGTAGGACAGGAGAATATATCTTTGATGGGGTCAATATGGAGCATAAGGGTTAAGAAAGGGGCAGAGGAAAAAGAACGATAGTTTATGGCTGGACTTTAGTCTCCCACCAGTGGAAATCTAAAAAGAATTTATGATGCTTTGCTTTTCTCACCGGAACTGAATGCTTAACTTAAAACTATTAAAAGAATAAGCACAGATTGAGGCGGCTGCCAAGGCCAAGCATGGTTTCCATGTTATGAACTCACCATGATGTCACCAGAAGTCACCACCCCAAACACCCTCTGCTCTGCTCCCTACAACCAAGCAAGCCGGGAGCTCTGGACTCCGGTCAGCTATTTCAGCTGCAATGGCAAAGTCAGTCTTCAAGTGTCCAGTTTGGGGGAAAAATTAAGAATCTTACTTAAAATGGGAAGAACAGATATTGGGAGAAGGTGCGTTTTTCCAGGTTACAGGCTCAGGTTTAAGCAAAGTGTTGGGGCTGTTGACTTTTGAAAATAAAACCTGGGTGATGCCAGTGATTTGGGGGTTGTCAGACTGTGCCTGACTAGGCAAGGTGGGTGAAGGGGAGCCAGTCCCACAGCTTCTGGGCAGAGCTGGAGCTGGCAGGGACGGCGGGCTCTGCTGGTGGCACCGTGGGCATCCAGCCTCCTCCCTGGCTCCAGGGCCAGTGCAGCCTCAGCCGTAGGCTTTTACAGCAAGGAAAGGCCTGGGTTTAAAGCAAACACCTCCAATAGACCCATGGCTACTCAAGGATTTAACAAATCACTGCCATTTTACGGGGGACTCGGAAGAGATTTCACACCCCAGGCCTCCCCCCACCAAGCAAATGTCCTCCTCAAATATCTTTTTCTCTGAAGCAGAAGAGGTCAAGAGAAATACTGTGCCCTGCAACTAAATGCTTCCTGGCTCAGTGCCTTTATCCATGAACATGATTGTGTGCCTTTATCCACGTACGTTACATTTGCATGATGGCTACTCTCAGGTTGTCTCGCTTCACCTTGGAACATAACTGCACGGTGTGACTTAATGCACAATCCACTGATTTTTTTTGTTTTATATTCAGCTGGGTTCACTACTCCAGAGAGCTGTAAATCCCAGCAGTTGACATGTTATAACACTATTTGGTCCACTGAAACAATGAACTATTTTTGAGGAAGGATGTTTTGAAACTATAGAAATAGGAGTCCAGACATGTAAGTACAATTTCTCACCCTGTCTTTGACTTCTTAAGTGACTCCTCTCCCTGCACAGCACCGCACCTGTACAATGGAGAACAAAGAGGCATGAGCAGTTTTTAAGACAGTCTTTTAGAGATAAAGTGGAGTTCTGACCTGACCCAAACTATCTAGGCACTCAACTTAAATTTGGTAAAGTTTCAAACAAAAATACAAGGGATGACATTGTTTGCAAACACCCCCTTTCAAACAGAAACAAAATGATTCATTTTAGGAATGCTAAAGCAGATGCTCTAAAACACTTTCTAAACGGCATTTTAAACTCTATTTTGGAAAAGCATTTCTGCATCAGAATTGTCCTAAAAAAGAGTTAAACAAAAAGAGAACACAGCTCAACATCTAGTCAAGCAAAATATTTCAGGCTAACTCAAAATCATTCTCACCAATTAAAAAAAATATATAACTAGAGAGTTTCTCTTTCATCTTGCTGCAAATTTTTCATGTGCCCAATTTCCAACCTAGGAGTTTTAGAATTTTAGAAACCCTGCTGCTGAACCAGGACCCCCCCCAAGACCATCTCCACCTGTAATTCTCTCACCGATGGCTGCAAGACTTCTCTCCCATCACCCAAGGCATTGTCATCTCTATCACTGCTCGGTCAGGAGGAGGATGAGTGTACCATACCTTGAACGGCAATTGTCCAAAATCAGGCTCACGATGTGCATCCTGGGTAGAAATTGGGTCATTTGGTATTCATCTTACTTCTTCAGAGCAAGGTCTGAATCAACACTTTTTATATCACATTCATGAAATGAAATTATACCTCATTAGAGTCAGCTAAAGTTTTTATTCAAGTATATTTATAGAAAATATCCATATTCAGTGTTATCAGAGATTTTTATGTAAATCACTGTGCTAGTTGAAACCTTATTAGAGTATGCCATTTGCATGTTGTGGAGTGGGTTCTTAACGTGGTCCTGGCATGGTCTGTGACTACAGCAGATCAGGTCCTAGGCACTGGACATCAGGATTACATTCCCTAGAAAGGCAGACTATTCTGGAAGCAAATTGAGTAAAGAATTCAAAATATTTCATATTTCTGAATCCAAAGCAAGGAATCCAGGTTCCATCTACATTGTCTTTTACATAACAAACCCCAATTAGAATTTCAACAATTGGTAGGGAAAAAAAATGAATAAAGTCCATCAATCTTTCTCCAGGCAAAATTTTGATTCTCTCCTTGAATTCTGTAAGCAGCAGCCCACAAGCTCTCCTTCTACCTAATAAATTAGCACAAACGTTGACATAAGTTGAAAAGTTAGGGAAGGAAAACTGAGGAATTAGGAGGGATTCTGCAGAAAGTGATGGATTTCTTTCAAAAATGAAAATCCCAAAGACCATAAATTTGATATGAGGATTCCTAGTTAAAAGGAGGCATTTTAAAGGGTGAATTTTTAATTCGATCAAAAAGAATTTCAATTAAAGAGCTTTTGACTACTTCCACTAACTTCTTCCGAAGCGAAAGCTGTGCTGCAGTATCTTGAAACAAGACATGCATGTATGTCCCCTTTTCCAGACTTGCTTTGATCTGAAACTCTGCTTTACATCCATCTTTATAAATGCAAATTCCTACTTCCCTAATTTTTTTTCAAGGCCACTGGGTAATTTGCTCCGTAATTTTAGAATCATGCCTAATGCTGGAGCAGATGAAAGCGAGAAAATCTCCAAAGAGGAATGCAAACACATATAATCCTTCAAAGGGAAGCCTTATGCTACTCTGAAACACCAACTTTCTGGAACCACTTATTACACATCTTTCTTACATACCGTTCTCCCCCATTTAACAACAGGAGGAAACAATTCAACGGGCACGGGAGGAAGAGGAGAAGAGGAAGGAAATAGCTAATCATTTCCAGGGCACACTGAGTGAAATCCAGGCTCAGATCGAGCAGCAAGGCGAGAGGAACATGAAGCTCTGCAAGGAGAACACAGAGCTGGCAGAGAAGCTCAAGAGCATCATTGACCAGTATGAGCTGCGGGAAGAGGTGAGAGCAGCACCCAGGGGAAAAAACAAAGAGCATTGACAGCCTGTCCTCCCCATCAGGTGTTTTTTTGGGGTGTCCAGTGGAGATAATGAGGGTAGCCCCCACCACGTGCATGGTGGGGTAGCACCCCACAATGTATGCCAGAATCCACCTGGCAAACCCTACGGGCAAAGAGTTGTGCCGGCCGCTCTGGGGAGAGGGACCGAGGCGCCTGAGCAGCCAGATGTGCCAGCTGCTTGCTAGTCTGTTCCCTGGCCCCCTTCACAGCTCCCCCAAATCCCCAGGGAGTCACTCAGTACCCCTTTCCATCTCTCCTCCCCCCTCCCACCGTGAGTCCCCACCGAACACCTCGCGGCTCCCACCCTTTTGGGCAGCTGGCTCCGCTGGTGACAGCACAGGTACTTCTGTTCCCTCCAAACACAGGCTGCTCTGAAGCAAATGCTTTGACCCTTCCACAGAAGCAGAACACGAAGAAGACAGATAAAGGAGGCCCTTCTTTGCACTGGAATAGTTACTTCTTTGCAGGCACAGAGCTGACCATGAGATCTAACCGATAATAGATGGGAAATTATTCTTTCTGTAAACATTAGAGTTGGTCAGAAAACTTGGACACAAAAAAACCCTCCAGTAAAATCCCAAACTCCCTTTTTCTTTTTTTTTTTTTAAGTTTTATTTTATGAAAAACACTAATAAATACCACAATGGGTCTTTATATTGTTCCTAAATACGTTTATTGTGAGCCTCAGGGCAACCAGGCAACATTATCATACTGAATAAAACATAAGTAATCTGTCCTTGCAATCTGGAATGCCCGATAGGACACACACACTTCCAAATCTGCCACATCCCCTGTAAGGTCTCATGCTGAACCAAGGAAACCTACATTCCTGTCTTGTCTTGTGGTTCCTATGAAAAGAAAATGTAAAGCAGAGGCATTGTGTCCAGAATATTAGCTGCCATGAATTTTGTCTAAATGAAGCATGAGTGAAGAGGGCTCTCAGCAACACTCACCTCCCAAAGGTCACCATGGAGCCAGACGATTTACAGGCCAGAGGAAGCCTCTGGTCATCTCACCTGATCTCCTCCATCTCCCTCCTCGTGTGCTTTCACCCCGACTCTCCAAACCCACGTTGTGCCAAAGGGATGTTGTGGGCTTGTCTTTATAGAGGGAATGCCATGATCTGTGCTCATGCTCCCAAATACTGCAGGTGCAATGTATCTCCACACATTGGCTCAGATCTACTGGCCACTCCAGCAACTTCAAAAAAAAAAAAAAAAAAGTTTACCTGTATATTTATGATTGATGAACAATTATTTGATCTGCAGTTATATTGGATGACTTTATATGTAGACCATGGAACTGTCAAAAATGCTAAAGCCCTTTTTTCATAGAATCATAGAATGGTTAGAGTTGGATAGGACCTTCAAGATCATCGTGTTCCAACCCCCCTGCCATGGGCAGGGACACTTCCCACCACACCAGGTTGCTCAAAGCTCCATCAAGCCTGGCCTTAAATACTTCCAGGGACGGGGCATCCACAGCCTCCCTGGACAGCCTGTTCCAGTGCCTCACCACCCTCTCAGTAAAGAATTTTTTCCTAATATCCAATCTAAATCTCCCCTCTTCCAGTTTAAAACCATTACCCCTTGTCCTGTCACTGCACTTCCTGACAAAGGATCCCTCTCCTGCTCTCCTGTAGCTCCCTTCAGATCCTGGAAGACTGCTCGAAGGTCTCCCTGGAGCCTTCTCTTCTCCAGGCTGAACAGCCCCAGCTCTCTCAGCCTGTCTTCATAGGAGAGGTGCTCCATTCCTCTAATCATCTTCGGTTTTAAACTATTTTTTTTGCTATAAGGAATCAAAATAGACAACATAAACGGGTTTCCCTTCCCATGTAAATTCTGGCACAGTTTGTTCTTATCAGCACTGCAGTTTGTAGTAATTGCAGTAGGTTGGGAGTCTTCCTGTGTCGCAATATTTTTGTCTCGGGAGCGTTCCAGGAGACAAATGAGTTCCATGCGCTGCACATGCATGAGCATGAAGGTTCGTGTAGGCAATTAAACCCGTGCACTCAGCAGAATTTGTTTTCTTGCAGCACCTTGATAAAATATTTAAGCACAGAGAACTTCAGCAGAAACTGGTGGATGCCAAGCTGGAGCAGTCGCAGGAAATGATGAAGGAAGCCGAGGAGCGACATCAGAAAGAAAAGGAATACGTAGCTATCCTTCTAATATGTCTTTTAACTAACTCTAGGCTAAAACAAGCCCTGCATGCCGTTCCACTAACATATTGGTTCTTCAGATCCAAGCTGGAGTATGGTAGCAGAGACATTTTTTATTGCTACTGTCAACGCTCAACATAAAGGAGCCGCCCTGAAAGGCTGCTTTCATTGGCTTTTACAGGTTTTGAGGCAAACGGCAGAGCAGGAGGTTCCAGCACAGACTGCTCTAAGTTCATTCACTGTTACTACACAGTTGATTCATCCTGACATCAGGGCAGGTGATGCCATTGGTCAGGCTATTCAAACAGCTCAGATATTTGATATTCTGTCTCCTTACATGATAAATGAGCCCATTTAAACAGTCCAAGAGAGAAAGAATATAGGATTAAAGGCGGCCAGTATGCCCCCAGGCTCAGAGTCTCCCCCCAGCTTTCTCCTGCAGGTCCAGTTTTGCCAGCAGAAGAGGCCACAGGAACTGCTTGCTGTGATGGAGCCTCCTTTCCTCTTTTGCAGAGGTTCCCATCCCCACGTTGGTCTGCCAGGACCTCTTTGAGGCAGGAAGGGTCTGGGGCTATTCAACAGCATCCTCTTCTATTTCTCCCAACCTGGTAGAGGGGATGGAGGGGATACCTCTGCAAAGAGCAGAAAGGATGTTCCCGCAGGCACAGATGGGATGGGAGGAGAACAATCCTCTCTGGTCTGGCACATTTTGCAACTCAATCAGACCAAAATGAATTTTCTCAGGCTGGCTGGTGGTTTCATAGCAATTCTAACATCTGCAGAGGATGGGAGTTCAGTGCTAGTCCCTTTTCACAGCGGTGGCAGCAGCTGAGATTACTCAAGGGGAGCAACAGGCTCTCACTGGCTGGAAGAAAGCTTTGGTTCTCACCAGCCCTCCAGCTAACTCAGGGGCATCATGAGAGGGCTCTAAAGAGAGGGTATTTATCCCCTCCCCGTGTCTGGAAACAGATGCATTAGCACAAGCCTGGGCAAAGTATCATAAAGTATGTGTGACATGGGGCTCTAAGCCCAAGGGAAACACAGACATCTGTGTGTTTCCACAAACACCTCTTACCAAAAATTGCCCAGAAGAGCAATTATCCTCTTTCCCTGGACCGATGCAGTGGTGGGACACCCGCTCCTCCTCAGCTTCACTCCCAGCAAAGGACTGATGGAGAAGACGAGCTGGGGCTTCTCTGTGTGCACATCTGCATGTCACTGAATGACAATTTGTGGTCCAGCTGAGCTATTCCCTTTCACTGCGAGGCCCATGTAAAGCCAAAACTCAAAATGTCATTCTTGACAGTTAATTCTTTGCAGATTCAAGCCCCAGGAAACACTTCCAAGAAATCCCTTACGACAAAGCAAATTTAGGCTTACTTTACTGCATTCGCTGTGAGTTTTGCTACCAGATTTCAGATACTGAAAATAAAAAATAAAAAAAAAATTAAAAAAAACCCAAGATGTGAAAGACAGGGTATTGGCTCTGTGGAAAACTGACACATACAGCCTTATAGCAATGATTTTTCTTGCTGTGCCTCACAGAACATGAGTTTTGGAGCTGCCTGTGACTGGCCCTGTGTCTAGCCAAACCTTGGTTGTGTGTTTTATCCAGAACTGATATGCACAGCTTTGTTATTTTCATTTCTCTTAAAGCAGTGAAAGTCGTCACCGTCTACATTTGGGAGTGGGAGATTTTCTTTGTGGCTTTGCTGTACGCATGACTAGCACCTCTGAAATAACAGGTCTGAAAATGAGCTACAGAGCCTTTAAGTGTATAATGATATGCACAGTGTAGAAAGAATATTTCTCGCACCAGTCCAAGCTAATGCCTAAAATTCCTGCCTGTGAGGTAGGCTGGTGATGTATTGCTAGCATCACCTCAGAGCGAGGCAGCAGTAGCTGAGCAACTCAAATGACCAGATGAAAGGCATGCAATGAGTCAAGGCACAATTAGCATGTCGTGATTCATCGCAGCCAGCCCAGCACCCAGGCTGCTGGCCTACACTCATCTCCCACCCCAGTCCTACTGCTGAGCCCTTAGTCCCACCCACCAACTATTGTGCTAGTGTCGGTGGGAGTAACGTGTATGTAAGCATGTACGAAATCAAGGCGGTTTTGATGGAGTCCTCTCCCTTGGCTGTATCTCCCTCCAGCTCTGTGCCGTGCAAAGGCAGAGCCTTACTGCATTTCAGCATCCTGTCATTTGAGGGAAAGGTTTTCAGAACTCTTTCTTTACATCTCTGTGCACAGTTAGGGGGTTGGACTAGAAAATCTCCAAAACGTTCTTTAAATTAATTAGTTTTGTATTCTTTAATCTATTTGATTGCTCCTTGAAGGCTCAGTTTGATGTCTCCTGTGCAGTCCTTCCATGTAGGAATCTTTGCCCCTGTACAAAGCTTTTTTTACCTCAGGTGAGGAGAGGTGTCTGCTCCTGCAGCCTCTGTACACCACACCTCAGTAAGCAGGTCATCTCATCACTTGCACAATTCACTCACCATGTGCAAGTAAGAAAGTGATACTCTGTAAGTGCCCCCCTACAAGGAGCAATGGTTCATACTGTGTGGCCTTCCCAAAGGACGTAATTTTACCATCATCGCATTAACTGGTCAGTGCTACTTGAACTTCACCCCCATATCATTGGTTTTAGCACGTGATATACACTTTGATGTGCAATTAATTGCAGCTGAAAGCCTCGGTGGCTTTCAAGTATATGACTGGAAGGTATTGATCCGATTTCTACATAATCAGAATTTGCAGAGTCTGGCAGCAAAAAGGGGAGCTTAATTTTCATTAAGCCAGTCCCTAGATCCATGTCATTAAATGGGAATGCATGTTCTTGGGGACTGCCTTTTTCAGTCCTGAGCATGATGTGACTGAGCTCTAATAATACAGTATAACATCACCACGCTCCACTGAAGTGCTGCTTTGTAAACACCACATGCAATATTTATTCATTCCTTTATACTTCACCCCCCCTTGTTACCACTTCATAGCCTATTAATAAATGTATCAGTCCTCCTGATGCATTTTCTCCCAGCTTGGTGTTTGCAGATGACCTCAGGCTGCATAAAACCGCGTGCTAATTTGAGCAAGGCTCCCTGTGCCTTGCTTCCACTACGGAAGAGTTTATTAACTCCTGGATTTTTACTGGCTGCAGATGCTATGTGGGTCAGTAGGAGAGAAGAAGGATTTTATTAGCAGGCAAAAGAAGCAACTTTCCTTTGCCTCCCCTGTCCATCTCTTGTGCTGCAGCAGAAGACATGGCGCGGGAGGTGGGACCTTTTTGCTCTCCCAGGCACACTGGGTACAAAGATAACTCTAGCTGAGATTTAAGCAATACAGATAAAAGCCCAGTTCCTGGAAATAATGACTGGCCTGGAGACTGGGTAGCTCTGAAGGTTTTCAAAGCACTTTTTGTTAAATCATTCACATGAGACACCCTATAATTCCTAAAAAGAAACCCTGAAAACTAAACAAGCAGATGTTGAACAAACATGAAACTTAAAAATCCAGATTTCATCCAAACTTAAAAAAAAACAGTTATTTTTGTGTGTGTAGAACATACCTCTTCCAAGAAAACAAACAAGTGAACTGAGGCTTATTTAACCTAGGCTTGCTCCTACCATCTCTTTTTACTGACTGCGACACAACCTCTTTGAATTTTTAGTCAACAAGATCTAAAGTCACAAATTTGACTAATATCCGTTGAACCAAACGTCAAATTAAATTCTCCAAAATAAATATTAAGAGGCGGGAATAAAACAAACAGAACATGGCATTTCTTCGTACAATGCATACTTGAGCTGAGCTGCAAAACATTCTTGCCTAGGAAATTGTATACGGTAAAAATTCAGTGGGTCCAAATCAAAAGGGCAAATTGATGGAAGAAATGTTTTTCTAGATTATAAATATTTATTTATTTATAGATATACATGTGGGCAACAAGCCATTTGATGGCCAATTCAGATAGTTTTTCTGCCACAAATAGCTGGAGACAGGGAGGGAATTCACTTTGTTGTTCAGTCAGAACTTGTAAGCTAAACCTTCAGCTCTTTGCCAGGTGGAATTCCAGTAGTTCACATGTGTTATTTCCAAGAAAATGGTCCAAATAAAACTTTTTACTAGGGATCAAATACATTTTCTGCATGTGGTTCTACTCCCCTCTCATTTCCAATATGAGAGTAGGATCTATGGACTTACAGAGTACTTTTATTTTCAATATGTTTTCAGAGCCCAACTGTGCTATTTTAAACAGTGCGATTGAATCCAACAGAAGGAGGTCCTGTGGTAGACTAACTTGTCATTTCTCAAAGACTAATATGTCATTTCTCAAGCTATCATTAGCATTCTTTTTCTAAAATACATTTGGGCCTAACCAGTAAAACACTTTAGGAGTGTTTGGTAGGCCATAGGCACATTTTTTTTAACACTTGAGTAAATATTTCCTGCCTTCAGATTAAAACAACTGCTAGAATATTACAACACACTTTGGAAGTGCTGACTCAGAACTGGAAAAGTCTCCATACACCTCATTCCTCCAATTCGGTCATCCTTGACCGAACCCTCCCGTCTGCAACCCACACATCAGAATGTCATTTTGCTGAACACCTTGAAGTAGGGAATTGCATCTCCTCGGGAGCAGCCAGGGATGAAGCTGCAGTCAAGATCTTCCCGAGCTGCCTCCTTGATCTGAGCAAGGTTTTTATCACCCTAAGAGGGGATACTCCACGTCAATGCAGATGGAGCCCAAAGATAATAGACACCAGTAAATGTATTTTGCATTTACTATGCATTCCCTTTCTGAATGCTTGAAGGCTTTTTGAGGTACAACTGACCGTGACCACGCTGGTAAGTTCAGCCCTGATCATTAATGCAAAAGGGAGTTTGCCATTCATCATTTGCAGGAATTTGGACCGAGCTTTGCTGAAGTGAAAGCGTCGGAAAGCATCATTAACAACTCTCTAGAAATCTAGTGAAGATACAGTTAAATACCACACTTTTTAGAGTCCTTGGAACCCCACACTTAATTCCAAGTAGGTTCTGAACTTCTATTCAGATATGCCTTTGCAAACCAAATGCCCTGTCCCGTCTCTCTGGATAGCACTAAACACTCTGTCTTGCCTAACTGCTCTAACTACATTCATCTGAAAATTAGATCACTCTTTATCAGGATAGCAATGGCAGAGGCACAGGTAGCTGGAAGGTAAGGATTTCCAACTGATAAAGTAGGCACCTAACAATTTTCTCTCTGTTGCCCAAAACACAGCTCCTGAACCAAGCTGCAGAATGGAAGCTCCAGGCCAAAATGCTGAAGGAGCAAGAGACTGTCCTGCAGGCACAGGTGATGTAGGGGAGGTGATTGCATGGTGTACTTTTGTGTCCCAGTTTCTAACCCATGAGGCATCTTCTGGATAAAGTATCCAAACTAAACCGTAAGGTACTGCCCATACTGCAGATCATACCATGGCAGGTTGTTCAGCCTGGAGAAGAAAAGGCTCTCAGGAGACCTACTTGTGTATTGCTTTTCAGTACTTAAAGGGAAAGATGGAGACAACCTTTTTCACCAGGGCCTGTAGTTATAGGACATGGAGTATTGGTTTTAATCTAAAAGAGGGTATATTCGGATTGGATATAAGGAAAAAATTCTTTACTGTCAGGGTGGTGGGACACCAGAACAGATTGCCCAGAGAAGCTGTAGATGCTCCATCATTGGAAGTGTTCAAGGTCAGATCGGACAGAGCTTTGAGCAAATTGACGTAGTGAAAGAAGTCCCTGCCCAAGGCAGAGGGATTGAACTTAGATGATCTTTTAAGGTCCCTTCCAACACAAACCATTCTATGGTTTATGGATGTTCACAGTACTCAGCCACACAGCAACGTGTGCCTTGGCTTGTTTATTCACCATAAGTACCCTTCAGGCCAGTTTCTAACCCAGCAAATCACTGCAACATACACATACCATGAAACATGCTTAGCAAACTGGAGCTGATGTGCTCACGTGCTTTTGTGGACTGGGGTGTGAGGTTTCATTAACTTTAGCAGGATTTCTGCCCTCTAAGGGCTCATACAAAGAGGCTTCTTGGATTTCAGTGTTTAGTTGGAATTTGAAACATTCAGTAAAATAAAATTACTTACCAAAATTACACTAAGAGTCAGTCTGGAGTGAAAGGCAGTAACAACAAGAAGCAGGCAGTATATACTATGCTTTGAGAGCAACGCAGTAGTTGACCTTGGATACGAGTGAGAACACCAGATGACATGCTGGACTTGCACATCAAAAAGAGACAGCACCAGTAGATTTTTATAGACTTACAGTCATGTAGATTTATCTTGTTTTACCTGTCTGTGAGAAAGGTCCCCCCCAGCAGAGCTTTGGTGGGGGATGTCGGTCATTCAGCCCTTCTGCAGCTACCCATCTCCTCAACCATCAAGAAGCCCCCTCCCCAGCCCACATTCACAGTTATTCATACTGGGAAGTTGTCCCAGCTCTGCCCTCCTAGATGAATTCCTGCCTGTTGAGCAGTCAAGAAAGGCCCGCATTAAACTGGTTACTTGAAGACAGGTTAAAAGGGGTTTGGTTCTTCAAGTTTTGATTTTTTTTTTTTCAAAAGCTAAGAATACCATATAAAGTGTTGCTGACACCAGTTTGACAGGTTTTGCAATCAAACATCAAAGGCCTCCACTGAGCCTGTCCCAACTGCAAACCTGCTCCCAATTTTCTCAGAGTGGTTTTAATTAAACTTTTATGTTCAACCAGACAGAGTTGTGAATGCAGGCAGACCTCTGTAGCCAGTTTAAGGAAAGTGAAGGTATTGATAAAAGCTAGAATATATTAACCATCCATTTGAAATGGTAAAATTGGGGTTTTCTAGAAAAAATCCAGTCGAACAAGCCTGCAAAGGCATTGGTAATACACGTGCCCCTCGCAGACTTGGGGAGAAAAAAATTAAGTGATTCACTTGCTGAAAAAAAATATGCAGTTGGGTGTTCTGCTTGAGTGTGAGAGCTCTGTCTCTTACACAGCAGCCCCCATTTGGAATTACTGGGAATAACACCATCGTTGCTGTTGTTCTTAGTGGTAGTGGTGGCAGCAGTATGGTAGCACTGGAGAGCCTCCCTCATGGACCAGATGCCATGGTGCCAGGCGTTGTGCAAACGCAGAACAGAAAAAGCATAAAGAGTTTCTTGATGTAAACGGCACAAAACAACAAATAAATACGAACAGAAGAAATTATGAGGAGACATTGGTCCATGAGATAAGGAAAAGCCATAGCATAGCCATCACTGCCTGCGATAGCGAGTGAGATACCACCCCTTTTTAGGGGAGGTGATGGACACCCACTGCTTCCGTGAGCTAGAAGGCATCAGGGGACATCAGCTTTGTGCCAGCCTGTCTCTGGGAGGCACAGAGCACCTGAGATGACAAAATCCAGCCCTCCAAATGGTGACGGGGATCTGGCACCAGCTGAAAGAATACATACCCAATACACCCGCGGTGTTGCCCCCCCAGGACACTGCACACCCTTCCCAGGCATGTGGCTTAGGCAGACTT
>VZRU01015379.1:286-14018 GCA_013398155.1 Pedionomus torquatus
GGTGACAGCCTCGGGGCAGCGTCGCCAGGCCTTTGGTGCTGTCACAGGAGGAGGGAAAACAAACCGAGCCTGTGACTTGCTGCCTCAAATTAAATAGAAAATTAAACACGTGTGGGGAAGTAACAAGGTTTTTTTCGGGTGAAAACTGTTGGCCAAATGCTTTGTGTAGCCTTTTGATGAGAGATAAACGTCAAAAAGTGACGTAAATTGTTACGGAGTCAAGAACAAAATGGAGGTGTTTAATAAGACGTAGGGGTTAAAACTAAATAGCCGTAGCAACCATGGTGCTGTGCAGGGAGAGCTTGTAAAGAAGAAGCTTTCAGCTTCCAACACATTTTGTTCTGTGCTTTGGAGAAACTGCACACTTGTGGGTTTTGAAATACGCGGCATTCAAACTCGACAGCTTTCTCCCATCTCATTCAGAGCGGACAATCAGAGACACTTGACATGTTTTTCATCTCTGATACAACAATGTGACTTCAAATAATAGGGGAGAAGGGATTCCCAAGGGTGATGGGTTGATACTCTGCAGTTTTCTATCAAGAACGCTGGTTTATTGCATTTTATTCTGTTCTTTCTTCCCAGGGAATTAGGAATAAGCAGTTTTTGGTGAACAGGCTCCTCTTAACTAAAACAATGTTTGCAGATTTGGACTATGATATTGAGGAAGATAAGCTGTGAGTATTTCGGTTGTCTTTTCCTGTTTTTTTTGCTAACAATAGAAATAGTCTTTGCAGCCAAAACCTAATGGGAGTGGATAAATTTTCCTCCTGACACTGGGTGCTGAAGAGTCAGACTTGCTATTCAGTCCTGATTTCTTGCTCCCTCTGGGGATTGGGGATGAGGCATTGCTACGCTGGTGAGCAAAGGAGAACACTTTCTGTTTATTCTGCGAGGACTACCCCACAGCTCTGAGTGCAAAGCAGCACTGACAAACCTTTCGTAAATTAGTGACCTTAGCTAGAGAAAAACGTATTTACAGTGGAGGAAAGATATTAAGAGGCAGGAAGAAGTGGAGACAAACTCGGGACGCCTTAGGTCTGTAAGGAGGAGAACACTTACATTTCCTGAGCAAGTAAAAGGTTTGATGAGATTAGCAATGAATTTGACATGGAGCACTTGTCCTGCATTTAATTTACCCTGCGCAAGTTTTCCTCTCTCTCCAGCACTAAGAGCAGATGAAATACCCTCTAAAGCACGATAATGTTTCCTCAGTGCCTGATGATGGATGAGGGTGTCTCTTCCACCTCTAATCCTTGCATGTATTCCAAAAAACTAGCCCAGAAGGTCTTTCTGCTGGCTCATGCTGATAGATTCCATGGCAGAGATAATGGGAAGAATTCAGGGGACTGGAATGTCTCTCTTAGGAGGAAGGGCTGAGAGACCTGGGTCTGTTTATCCTGGGGAAGACTGAGAGGAAATCTCATCACTTCTTATAAATATCTAAAGGGCAGGTGTCAAGAGGATGGGGCCAGACTCTTCAGCGGTGCCTAGTGACAGGACAAGGGGCACCGGGTGCAAACTGGAACACAGGAAATTCTGTCTGAACATGAGGAAAAACTACTTTACTTTGACAGAGCACTGGAACAGGCTGCCCAGAGAGGCTGTGGAGTCTCCTTCTCTGGAGATATCCAAAACCCACCTGGATGCGTTTCTGTCCAACCTGGTCTAGGTGAACCTTCTTTGCCTGGAGGGTTGGACTAGATCTCTGAAGGTCCCGTCCAACCCCTGCCATTTTGTGATTTTGTGCCCATTATGCTTCCAGTTTGTATCGACTCAGGTACCAGAGCTGTTTCATACACACTCAGCCTACTGTTTTCAATTATTTATCCACCCTTTCTCATTTAGGGGGATCCCCACTGTACCCGGAACAGTGACCTTGAAGAAGGACTCTCAGAACCTGATTGGGATCAGCATTGGGGGAGGAGCACAGTACTGCCCCTGTCTCTACATTGTCCAGGTGGGCACTCAGGGAGGAAGATTCAACCGTCTTTGTGAAATAGTGTTGGCCTGAGAGATGGAAAGCATGGAGAGTCCTATGCTATTTGTTTTTCTTAAAGTGGGAGACATAATTTCATTTTCCAGAGAGTAAGATTTCTTTACCCTAGTACCTAACAGTTATGGAAGAATTAAATTAAGACTTCTGAAATTATCCTTTTCCTTGGAGAGCATGTTAGAATTCACAGAACGGTGTGATATTCTCAACATCAAGAAATCTTAAGCTTGAGGAGGTATGTCCTGGAGGCAAGAGCTGCCTGAGAGAGCAAGATGATCAGCCAGCCTCTTAGTTAGGAAAGCAGAAAAGCCATGAACAAAATACAACTGAGTTAAATAGGAGGAATGTACTTGTCCCTTTTTTTGTTCTTCAGCCTTGCATTCACCTTCCTCTTCATTCCAGAATACCTTTGCTCTTTCTCCTCTCCACTAGGTATTTGATAACACTCCAGCAGCCTTAGATGGCACTGTAGCGGCCGGTGATGAAATCACAGGAGTGAATGGGAAATCTGTCAAAGGGAAGACAAAGGTGGAGGTGGCCAAGATGATACAGATGGTAAAGGTGAGAGGTAGGAGGGGGCCGCTGGAGCTTCTGGGTCATAACGCACGGTTTATTGTCCATTGGTAAAGGAAGATGCTGCTGTTTGCTTTCAGCACAGCAGTTTTGAATTTGCTCTATCTACAGGGAGAAGTAACAATTCACTACAACAAGCTTCAGGCCGACCCAAAGCAGGGCAAGTCTTTGGATATTGGTAAGACTGGTTTCTTTCTCCGTAGAATGTTAAAGAGACATGGAGGGGTGAAAGATTGGTCCCAGCTAAAAGCGAAGTAAAAGTCTGGTTCAGTTCTTCATCTTAACTCAGTCGTTTTCAGATGGATACTGTCAAAGAGAATTCCAGTTTAAAAAAACCCTTCTCCAACTTCTTGAAATAGTCTTGGAAATTAAATTGAGGCTTGACTGTTGTTGTAGGAGGCTGCTTTTTCTGTGCTGTGTTAAGCATCGATGATGAAACTCAACTAGATAATAATCTAATGTATTTATTTTGAATACATGTAAATTGCGCTGATCTATTGAGAGTTTCAGCTGTACACAGAAATGTATCTATTGTAAAACACTGGTTGTAGTTTCTGAGCTTGGAGAATACTGATGAAATCCTGTCTATGCTCCTTTTTGTACAACCATAAATTTTATAGGTGAGAGGGGAGGCTTTATTTCTCAAACAAAGTGTGTGTTTTGAACTAAGCCTACACAGCTGTCTCCATTTTATGGTCTACCTCTCCCATGTCCTATAAAAAACCTATCCTTTTTGCTTTCATTTCTTTTCATGGTGATTAAGGTGCTAATGAATTGACAGGGGTTCAGGAAAGCGGTGAGGATCGAGTTTGATTTTTGGGGAAACAGAAGTGTGGTGAGAATATGGAGTTCTCCAGAGATGCTAAACACTGTGACTTCAGCTGAGTTCTTGGGAGCTAGAGACACCTGGAACCCCTGCAAGTTTGCCTCTAAAGAAATGTAGCTGATTCATCTGATTCCAAAGAGGGCATAATTGTCTTTAGTGATGTGCAGGATATGGCCACCATAGACAGAAATTAATTCCGTCAAGGAGTGACAAGAGGATTTAACTAAGATCCAGAAGAAAAAAGTGAGAAAAGGGATAACTTTGAGCATTAAAACCTATTTGTCTTATTTTTAGCTTTGTCTCCTGACTTCAGTTGAAGTAATACAGCAAGTACCGTAAGCAAAGTTTAGTTCCAAATATCACGATAGGTAGCTTGTAGCAAAGTGGTTTATTGGAATAGTCCAATACAAACAAAAAGTCCAAAAGAAGTGCTGGAGCTTTGATTAAAGTTTATAGCATGAGAGAGCAGAAGAGACAGATGATACAAGATGCGCTATGCACGGCTGGATGGAACATCTAGTTTCTGTGGTATTCTTTGCTCACTACCTCAACAGTGAGTTAAATTCAGACTGGCCAGTTTATTGAATGCCTGAGAAAGTGGTGAATTATGCTGGTGTGCTTTTCGTGCCCATAAAATGACCCTGATCCTGGTTGGCAACTCTCTTTTTGCCTTTAGTATTGAAGAAGGTAAAGCATCGGCTGGTAGAGAACATGAGCTCAGGGACAGCAGATGCCCTGGGGTTAAGCCGAGCCATACTTTGCAATGGTAAGTCTTGTCCAGGAGGACATTTTCTTAAGGGAACACTTATCCTCCTGTGCTTATATATACTTATATATAACTTATATATGCTTATATATAACTTTTTATAGTTACCTGGATGTTCCACATTATTCCTTCATAATTCTTTCCTGTTCTTTCACTGTTGTGATTGCCTCTGCCCTTCCTGAGTGATATATCCTGCCACTGGGGCCATTTAAATGTTAGCTAAGGTCAATTTAAAATGAGGACTGACTTAGTGAATGCTGATAGTTTACGGTGCCATGCTGTAAAACTAGTTGGCAATTACTTTGATAACTTCCCGTGTTGCACCAGGGGACAGACCTAGACATGAGAGAAATTTGAACGAATCAGGTGTTCTTCCAGTTGGTCGACTCTTAACCATGTCCTGGATTTGACTGTTGTAATTCTGTATTCTGATTCTCGTTTTCCATTTAGATGGACTAGTGAAGAGATTAGAGGAGCTGGAGAGGACTGCAGAGTTATACAAAGGTAAACTGTCTTTCACCAGACACCAGATGAGAGAAGACGCTTCCATTAGGTTTTGGTGAAATGACTTACGTGGTTTTTCTGTCTTCCATCATAGGCTTGACAGAGCACACCAGGAGTCTTCTCAGGGCTTTCTTTGAGCTATCCCAGACACACAGAGGTAAAGAACCTTGAGTGAAGGGAGCAGAAGTCTTTAACCTCCAGTTTCAGGACTTTTAATCAGTACTTAGAGGCGTGATTCCCTCACTCAAGCAAACTCAGGGTTGCAGAAATGAGCTGGATAGGGTTGCTCTCCTGCCATGAGGGATTGTGGTGCTAGCACAAGCCCTGTCTTCCACATGAGACATTGAAGAAGTGTTTGCCTGCCAACTTCTGGCCTTTAGGGAATTATGTACCATCGTTCCCCAGCTAATTGCAAGGTTATGGGAAGGAGTTGTAATATTGGAGGCAAGATTCTTCTCCAGGGTCAGCCTCTTCTTTCACCTGTATGTATTTATTACATTCATACAGCATTTGGAGATGTTTTCTCTGTCATTGGTGTACGGGAGCCTCAGCCAGCTGCCAGTGAAGCCTTTGTGAAATTTGCTGATGCCCATCGCAACATTGAGAAGTTTGGGATTCACCTTCTGAAAACAATTAAGCCGGTAAAGAATTTAACTGTAGGAGTAAAGGGTTTGGAGAAGAGGGGAATCTAGAAAGACAAAAGGGCATGTTTGAAGATGTGGTCTTATAAATCATTCGTTCTGAGAAGAACTATTTGTGTGCTTTCCTTTGGGGAACTCTCTTCAAAAAGAACCTAAGAGTTCCTTAATGAATGTATCAAGCTTGTCCGTTTGACTTTTGTACATGAGTATATTAATCTCATTTTCTTTTGGGGATGAAGAGGTAGTTTGATCAGTGTAATCCCTACAGCATTTTCTTTGATGTTAATACTCATAATTAAAAGATGTCACTAAATTTAAAAGGTTTTATGTAAGCAATCCAGGAACGCTTTAAGGATTTAAATCAGCATATTTGAGAGTCTCCAGGGAGTCTGTCCACATAGTTTCATAGACTCATGGAATGGTTAGAGTTGGAAGGGACCTTAAAGATCATCGAGTTCCGACCTCCCTGCCATGGGCAGGGACACCTCCCACTAGAGCAGGTTGCTCAAAGCCCCATCCAGCCTGGCCTTAAACACTCCCGGGGCTGGGGCATCCGCAACTTCTCTGGGCAACCTGTTCCAGTGCCTCACCACCCTCACAGTAAAGAATTTCTTTCTGGTATCTTATCTAAATCTCTCCTCTTCCAATTTAATACCGTTACCCCTTGTCCTGTCACTGCACTTCCTGACAAAGAGTCCTCTCTCTTTAACAAAGAGAGTATTAAATGCTGTTTTGGGCACCACTTTATGTGCCGTGTTGGATTGGCAGTGTTGGACAGTGGGCCTCTGAATCAGGGAGAACAGTTTTCAGGACTAGTTGAAAATGAAACAAGATTATTTGAAAGAGCACAAATTCAGACTAAAAGTGAGGCATGCATTTCTAACACTGGAACCGCTTGCCAGGGACTGTAGCGGATGCTCTAACCATGGCAGTTCTAAGTCAAGGTCAGTTATTTTCAGATATACTCTGGCTTAAATGACTTAACTCGAGGCAGTCTCATGACCTGTGCTGGTTAGAAGGTTGTAGTCATGCTTTTTGGTCTTACCTACAGCAGCAGGATATTTCCCTTGCAGATGCTCACTGACTTGAATACGTATCTGAATAAAGCCATTCCTGACACAAGGCTGACTATCAAAAAATACCTGGACGTCAAGTTTGAATATTTGGTGAGCTGCTTTTTTTGTTTCTTTCTTTCTTTTTTTAGTGCTGGTTGAAATTAAGTTTCCTTGAATCATATCCTGAGGGTAACATACAGCCTATACTGTCACATGTCCATCCTTCCACAATCCATGCAAGAAGGTATTATTTTTTCCAATTCTTTGTCTATTGCCAGATTATTCAGATTCAGACACCTGCTTTTGACCCAGTTGTTCTCACTGGTAAGAGAGATCTCTCAGAACCCAGATGACTTATTTTCTACATGACCAAATTAATTTCCCTATTTATTTGTAAAGAGTTCCTATGCAACTTATAGTCTTGAACTTCTCTGAGTAACTCGCCAGCCTCAGAGTCCATATTTTTCAGGTAGCTTTGGATAATCTTTCTTTAGCGTGATTAAATCACTGTCAATTTGTATTTGTTTTCATTTAGACCATGTTTTCCCCTTCCCCCGCGTTCTCCATTCCACTCACCTCTTGGTTTTTACACCTTAAAAAACAGGGTGTGGTTGTTAAGTGCATCTGTTCTGTAACTGTAGGAATCTATTTCCTCTTACCAGTTTAGAGAAGTATTTGGAGCTGCAGCCCTGAAGCAAGTGAATACGGCAGCATTTCTTCACACATCAGTCCTTCCCACAATTTATCTTATTGTTCCCCTTCTTAAATTATTCCCTCCTCATACTTGTCCGGTACTGAGTTTTCCCAAACAGGAGATGAATGCAGGATTTTTCACTTACTTAAATTATACCTACCTAAAGTGTTTTCTTCCATAATATAAATATGAAGTGCCTTCTCTCTCCCCCATCATTTTCTCTCCCCATCTTTCTCTAAATAGATTTTCTTTCCACCTGGAATGTTTAATATACTTTGATCCCACTGTGCTTTCCCCAACGTTCCTAGCTGCAGCATCAGTGGAAGGCTTGAAGTGGTACAACCTCATGGCTATGAGTGATAAAAAAATTGCTTCTAATTCTTAATATTTCCTTCTTGTTTCATATTTTTCCTTTTTTTTTTTTTTTCATAATCCTACGAAGTCTTACTGCCTGAAAGTCAAAGAGATGGATGATGAAGAGTACAGCTGCATTGTGAGTACCTGTCCTGTGGCAATGACAACTGCATACTCTGCAGCTCCCCTGCACACACTGCCTTCTGTTTGTCAAAGCCATCCCATGCCTGTCTGCATCCAAAGGAGTGCATACATCCTACAAATTGCTCACGGTTGTCTTTAATGTATTCAGAAAGTGGAGATCCTTAAATGTTACTTAGGAAACACTGCCATAACTGTCGTGAGTTGCTGGTGCTCTGGAGCAGTAGAGGGACCAGACATCTCCCCTGCAGCCCGTGTGCTCGGTGGTTGCCTGTCTCAGTGTTTAAGTCATATTAGCTTGTGTAAGGAGGATTAAGGTGTTATCTTCACAGATGCCATTTGTGTGTAGTGTACAGCTTATCAGTAATTCTGGACTTGTTTTCTGAGAAACGGAGGTTTAGCTTCTCCAGCAGAATGCATGTGAAAGCTGCATTTGTAGCTGAGGAAAATTGATTAAAGGATCTCTCTTAAGAATAGGGTTTTTCCTAAATATACGTAGTTTAAAATCAAAAGACTTAAAAAAACCAAACCCTGGCAATGTTGTCCAGTAACAATTTGCTGTCTGGTGTAGAGTTTTATGACTGATGTTTATCAGCTCTATTTAGGATAGCTAAAAGTGTTCACTGTGTTCCCAGTTTCCCTGCATAAAAGTAAGATCTTGTTCTGTCCTAGGTATCCATCTCAAAGCAGGGATCTGAATTTTTGGAATGCTCAATTCCCAGTGCCAGGAAGGAGTAAAACATTCCTAACACAACATTTAATTATGTCTTTCCTGCTAAACATGAAGGAAAGAATCCCAGTCTTGCCCAGCAGAGTTGGGTCCGTGCAGTGTGCCAAGTCATAGTAACACAGGATTTTTAGGTATGTTATGTTTACACGTGCAAGAGAAGAATGCTGTTCCGCTGACAGACCTAACCCCTTTCTCTCAAAACTCCTTTGTGGGACAATGATCCATCTCTGCTGGTTTTTGGCATTGGGTCTGCATGGTTGTAGATATCACAGGGTTCCCTGTGTAGATGTGTAATGTGTCAGGCAATCGATACAGGGTGAAGCTTGCAGAGGAGGGCAGAATTTTTTGTGCAGTTGATACAAATTAATATATTCCTCAGACCCTAGAGTGGTTTGTTCATAGTGCCTGCCTGAATAGCTCAGATAAGAAGGCTTCTCCACGCTGGGTTGGAAGATGTCTGTCCTGTGTTCGCCTAATAGTGCTGCTTTTGTTTATGATGGTTGGCGTGTATTTGGTCTTCAAAATGGCCCACTGACTGCCAGTTTGTTGTTGTGGCTCGGCGTTCCTAATGTTTCAAACTTCCTGACCACAGTTCCAGTGAGCCTGAGGGGGCTGCAATAAGCCAAGGTCATTGTGAGTCTGCACTTTTATGGGAGTCTAAAACGGCCCCATGTTTTTGGCAGGCTCTGGGTGAACCCCTCTACCGGGTCAGCACCGGGAACTATGAATACCGCCTTATCCTACGTTGCCGGCAGGAGGCTCGCACGCGTTTTGCCAAGATGAGGAAGGACGTGCTAGAGAAAATAGAGCTCCTAGACCAGAAACACGGTGAGTATCAGTGCTGCGTCCCCCTCCTGAAGGGGTCAGGCAGACACAGCTTTAGCCTTCATGTTCCTCTTTCATCTCAGCCCAGAAGTCTTTGCTGAAGAACCTTTCTGTGGCTGTTCCCAAGAAATCTGCCCTCAGGACCCAAAAGGGATTAATGTGTCAGAGACTGTAACTAATATTGGTGGGAAGTTTGGTCACAGCCTTCATGCTCTGCTTTTGAAGGATTTTTTTTGCCTGATTTGTTCCCAACTTGTCTCTGCTACAGTGCAAGACATCGTGTTCCAGCTCCAGCGCTTTGTCTCCACGATGTCCAAGTACTATGACGACTGCTATGCTGTGCTCCGAGATGCGGATGTCTTTCCCATCGAGGTGGACCTTGCCCGCACAACTCTCAACTATGGGCAGAAGGACACGTACACGGATGGGGCAGAAGAAGAAGAAGAGGAAGAAGGAGGAGGAAGCGAGAGAGAGGGTAGCAGAAAGGAGGAGGCAAATGGTGAAAAGCTCATTGATGATGCCTGAGTGTGTCAGCATGGCCAGAGGAAGGACTTTGAAGACTATTATAAAAACATGTATTTCACATGCCAATTCATCTTCTGCGATTTATGTGTGTGTCAGGCGGTGGGATTCCTCCTGTGCTTTGGGTGGGGGTAGCTGGTTGGATTGGGACCAACCTCTGCTTTCCTCTCTCTTCCCTTGCTTGTTTGCCTGGATATTCCTTTTTCCCCCAGAGACTTCTGCTGTCCAACTCAGGTACTGAGGTGTGGGGAGGAAAAATCTGCTGCCACACTGCCACGTGACGCTGTGTGGAGACAGGATGCTGCTGAGCATGTGGGATGCACCACTCCCCTCTGGCATGTGGAAGCCAGTGAAACATCTGGAGATGATTGCAAACGGTGAGAACATCTCCCTTCTGTCCTCCCCTTGTGCTATGGGAAAGCGTTAGCACCAGCATCGTTTTCTTCACCCCACTTACTCACTGTCTTCACGCTTCCCATTCTCTGGCCTGTTTTAAGCTTCCTCTGTCCCTTCCACCTGTCCCTACGGGCGGCAGGACCGATTTTTGCAGGATGGTCACTGCCACCATGCCCAGGTCTTTGCTCTACTGTTCTTAAGAAACAGGAGCAAGTCCAAGGTGGTGCCTCAAACTGGTGGGTGGTGCCTGTGATCTGGTCATCGTCCCCCATCCAAGGGGCTGGGGGGACCTCTCAAAGCAGAGACTGGTGGAAGTAGCTGCCTGCCACGCTGAGCTGCTGCAGCCCTGCTGCAAAGATTTGGGAGTCTCTTCCCTTGGCTACTGTCCTCTTCACGGTCCCTCAGCTCCTACACAGCTGGCCCTGTCTGCACACTCCAGTCACACCCCCGGGCCTATAATCCAGCAGGGTGTGACTCTGCCCTTCCCTGTGGGAAGGAGGGACCTGGCTTGGGAAGGAGGGACCTTACTCAGCAGGGATGCTGGGGCAAGGGTGCTTGTCTGAGGCAGGCAAATTCGTGGGAATAGGTTCCTGGAAATAACAGCAAAGCTGCACGCATTTCCTTTCCATCATTTTCCACTCCTATGGCACCTTGTGCTGGACAGTGACCAGATCTGCTTCTAGAGGTCATGGGGCCCATGCTGCGCACTCTCTCCTTGTGCAGGCACCAGGAGGAGCCACCTTAGAACCACAAAGGAGATACCCCGTTCTTAAACTAGAGAGGAGAGACAGAAATCCTTGCAGGGAGAGGAAGACATGGCCTGTAGGCAGAGGCTTTGAGATCTCGAGTGCCAAGTGTGACTAATGTGCCACCCCTGCTCTCCTCTGCACAACCATTTTGTGCTGCTGCTGGGCCAGCCAGAAAGCAGTAGCTCACGTCCCCCAGCACAAGGGCAGGGGAGGTGGGAAGGAGAACTTGAGACTGCTTCTTTCCTCCTTCCTTTTCTCCTGCCTCCATCTTTGCGGGCTGATCCCAGATGCAGGTGGCACTTTTTCTTTTAGCGGGCAGCACAACCCTCAGGCGTGGTGTGCTTCCCAGAGACAAGGGTTTGGACTTCTCTGTCATTATGTTCTAGTGGTAGGGAAATAAGTTATTTAAGGGCATTAATTTATGATCAAGATGTTTGTTTTGTTTTTTTCTCTTTGCTTTTTGGTTCGGGGTTGGGGTTTTTTTGGAGCTTCTTCATCCCTGTGGGTGCCTGGAAGAAAGCCATCCATGGTCAAGCTGCTCTGGAAGATCTAAGCAGACTCTGATGTACTTGCTGTTGTCTCTAATAAAGAAAAATGTGACATTTCATTTCCTCTCCTTTGTGGTTTTTGGTTTTTTTTTGTTCATCCTCCTTTGGTTTTAAAGAGTGTCATGTTCTTTTCTTGCCCATACTACTGGGTAATCTCTACTCCAAGAGGCAGTGGTCACTGCAGCGCAGGTTTCCAGAGGAGGAGGTTTACAAATGCTGTAGCAAGGCCAGTCCTCCCCGTAGGACCAGCATCTTGGCTTCCGGGGGGAACAGCAGCCTTGTAAAGCCACCAGTCCAAGCTGGTGGCATCCTTGCGCCCTTCCAGGGACAGCTTCTCCACACGGCTCAGCTGCTGCATCACAAGCCTGAGCTGATAGCTTAAGTCCCTGATCCTCTTCCAGAGCTGTTCGTTGTGCCAAAATGCAGGGCGGTTAAGAGGACCAGGAGAACAGGCTTCAACGGAACCTGCCTGAAAGCCAACCACCCCAAGGTTTTTTTGCAAACCTGAGTGGTGGAGGGGAAGGAAGAGGGCTGGGTATCTCACAGCACCATGTGGGGTGAGATCGGGTGCCCCAAGGGCCTTCTTTTATGCTTTTGTGAAAAGATTTAAGAGCGGGAGGCTTAATGGGAAATGACTGGTGACAAGGAAACAGAAGGGACCTTGTTCTCGTGATCTGCTTGGTGCTGATGAGGGCAGTTGCTTTCATGTTGTGGACCTTGGACCTCTGAGGAGTTGTTGGCTGCTTCTTGGAGGGGGGACATTGGGTGAATAAGGGGGAAACTGTCCCAGGGGAGGGGGTTTGGGGTTGCTGGGGAAATTGCCCCAAGGACAACTCGGTCCAGTGGAACAGAAACAGCGACCTACCTTACCTTGCAGGGAGGGGAGAACAAGTTTGGGGAGCAGTGAAGGGATGCCTACAGGTCTCCACCATCCTGGCCGCTGCTGCTCGTTCTCCCAGAGCTTTGCATCTCTCTGGGGTTTGTTGTGGTGCTTAGTCCCGTTTGGGATGTTTCCAAGCGGATTTGAACAGGAAAAAGAGCCCAAAGTCACCGCTGTGACTGGATCACAATGAGAGCTAATAAGGGTGGCGTTCGCTGAAGTGGGACAGGGTATTCACCATCAAGGACTCTGCCTTCTCCCCTCCAGTTTCCAGTTCCTATGTGTCTTCTTAAACTCTCTTTCTCCAGCAGCTTGATTTTGCTCATCGTCTCCTGCTTTCTAGATGCTTGGGAGCATCTAGAGTGAAACCCTTTCCTTCATCTCCCTCCTCCCCCTCTGGGTCTAAACAGCTTTACGGGTCCTGCGGGCTTCACCCAATACCCCTTGATTTGTGCTCAGCCTGCTCTGGAATGAAACCCCCGTTTTTGATGATCCCATGAGCTCCCTTCCCCGTTGCCCTGTGGTTAGTTTCTGATCCCTCACTGTAGTCACAGGTTCCCCCGGGGCCTCTGAGGTGAAGCAGTTCAGGAAAACGGAAGAAAGGGCTTTGGCCGGGGAGGGAGGGGTGTTTATAAAAGATCCCGTCCTAAAGCAGCTTAGGAGTGGTTTAAGCATGCCAGGGAAGGTTGTCCTCTCTGAAGCTAGAAATCCACCGCTGCTGCCGGGGTGAGAGGGTCATGCCTGCCTCACCACGTGCTCCAATACCCTCCTCACTGGCAC
Organism: Pedionomus torquatus; assembly: GCA_013398155.1. Lineage (NCBI taxonomy): Eukaryota > Metazoa > Chordata > Aves > Charadriiformes > Pedionomidae > Pedionomus > Pedionomus torquatus. The sequence continues at coordinate 13,267 of VZRU01015379.1, forward strand.
CCAGGGGCTGCGGCTTGTCCTTCTGCCTCACCTTTGATTCCTTTACGTAAGGGGGTTTTCTCTATTTAAAAGGAAAACACACAGGCATTTGGTGCCGTTCCTGCTGCGTAGGTAATCGCCGGGGACACAGGTATTTACCTGCCCTGAAACCCCCACCCCCGTAGAGGCCAAGTTGTTCCCTTCACATGTCAACAGGACTCGCTTCAGCCTAGATAAAGCTGGCTATTCCTGTCGGCGAGGCTCCAGCTCCTGGCTGCTCACCTAATGGCATTAGCCTTTCTTAGATGGCTTCTTCTGGCACCTCAGCAGCGGCCTCTAACGCAGCGCTTCCCCGCTGGAAAAAGCGGCACCGTGTGTACCACCCGCCAAAGATGCTCCGGGAGGTCGGAGCTGGTGTCCCACCAGTTTGGCAGTGCCCCCAGGAGGCAATGCAGGGAAGGCAGCATCTTCCTCCCGCCATGCTGGCTGCAGCTGGAGGTGGCCCAGGTGGCAGCTATGGATTACACCATCTCCTAAGCCTACAGCCGGCTAGCCTGGCCCTATAGCTAAGAGGACCGGGGAAATGGGACAGAGGAAACACTGACACCAGACCAAAGCGTATCAGATCTGATTACAAAGAGTCTCTAATTGTTTGTGTTCTGTACGGTGACAATGCAGAAGGAAAAGGAGAGTCCTCGGCAGCCTCTTCAAAAGACTTTTTCCAGGGCTGGTTTGGAAGCGAGGAAAAAAGATTATCTTTTTTTTTTTTTTAT
>VZRU01015379.1:14077-44429 GCA_013398155.1 Pedionomus torquatus
GGTGTTTGGGCTGCTCCGAGCCTGCGTTGTACCAGCATGGGTGCAGGACGCAAGCAGACGTATCACTGGGTAGGTATGTGGACATATGTACATAAGGACCAGCTATTCTTACACCTCTCCCTCTTACTTCTTACATCTGCTTTTGTCTCAACCTTTTCCACCCCCATATCCCACCTACCCTTCCACGCTGAGGTGCACGCAAACTTGGCCAGTTTTATACGTTCCCCCTTCCTCTGCCCCGGCTAAAAACTGTCCCTCTCCACTGTCTGGTCAGCGTTGCAGCCATCTCGTGCCAAAACCTCCCCGTCCCCCTCGGGACACCCGCCTCCCTCCCCGCTCTGCTCCTCTGCCACATGGTTGGCCTCCTCGCTGGCCCCCACCATGGCATTGTCGGTGTTGTGGGTCGGCTGGTGGTTGTCACTGCTGTGCTCCTCAGGTTCCTGCACATCAGACTCTGCTTCCTCAGTGTCACTCCCACCACCCGGGGGGTTCTTCTCCGGGGGAGACTCCTTCTTCTTCCCTCGGTTCAGGCAGCAGTAGGTGGCCATGGCCAGGAAGACAGCAGAGAGTACCACCTCCGAGCCTGCCAGGTAGAAGATCACCTCGTAGTTCTTGAGGGCATCAACCAAGCGGCCTGATGGTCGGAGAAGAAATGAGACAGTTAGCTTCAGGCTACGTGCTCCTGCACGGACAGCCCAGCACAGGTGGGCAGCACCTGCATTTGGCTGAGGACCCAGTTCTCAAGGGAAGAGTGGAAAATATCTAAAAATCCACCCTGGGCAATAGTCACACTGTACCACCAGGGAAAGTACTGTACGAGTGGGGTTTTGGTGTTTTGCCTTGTTTGACAAGGTTAAATAACTGTAACACACTGATATTATTGTCTCGCATTGTAGTGGACCTTTTTCTTCTTGCCAAGGTGAGATGAGCCTCTGAGTACTTGGCTTGTCCAGTCTCAGAAAAGAAACGAAATTTGGGAAGACATTGCTATTTCTTATGCTATCATGTCAGGAAGACATTCAGAGAAGAAACACTGCTTCAGCAGAGAAATCCCTTTGGCTGGCCTACACCTGATGATTTCTCTGCCAAAAAGATGTTCTCAGTGCACTTTCTGAATGCACCAGAGCTGGCAACAGAGGGAAGGTTGCCCGTCCTCAGCACTGAGGAGCCTGAGGACCCTGTGTCATGGTCAGGATGGCAGCCACTGATTATAGGATGGGGTCGTGGTGACCAGAAGCTTCATCCCAGTCCTGCGTGACCCTGGCAGCGCATGTGACCCACCAGTCCCTGCTGCACTACAGTGCATGGCCTGAAACCAGCCCCAGGGCACGCTGAGGTGCCTCCTGGAGCAGTCATGGGAGGCACGTGGCGAATTCCTCTCAGGCTGAATGTGCCCCTGTTCGCCCAAGCTGGGTGGCGAGCGAGGAGCCTGCGTGCGCGCACGCGCGTGTGTGTACAGCTTATCCTGTGCCAAACCCCCTCAGCCCCACGGAGCGGGAAGCAGCTCAGGAGGATTACACCAAACAAAGCCACTTTGTTCAACCCTTCCCCCCTCTTCCAGCCAAGCACGGCGCCACCGACTCCAAGATGTGGGATTTGCCAGCACACTCAAGCTTCCTATACCATGGGGGTCCTTGCAGTCAGCGGGTACCCCTGGGGGGAAGGTGGGAACCACCGCTTGGTCCCAACACCATTCTTCGGTGACCTGGCGCCGTCTGTGTCCCATTGTGCCTGTGCACAGTACCAAGACACGGCTGGACCAAGGCAGGAGGGGTAAGGGGTGTCCTCCATCACCACCCACTGGTGTGCCTCACTCCTTGGAGCAAGGTGCTGTTAAATTCCCTCGTCCCCTCATGGTCTCTCTGCAGCTGCCTCCCAGACACATACTTCTTTACCACCCCTGGTCTGGGACTGGCAACCATCCCCAGGTTGTAAGACATGACATGAAATATTGTTAGCATCAAGAGGGTCTTCTCTTGGCCACCAATTTTCACCTGAGAGCTGGGTAGAGTTGCTGAGAGTGGGTTTCACTCAGAGCTAGGGACACATGCTGGGAAAAGGCTCTTTCACACAGAGGTCTTTGCTGATGAGCTTTAGCCCAGGTGTTGCAGCTGAAGACAGGGAGTGCAGGAAGCAACGGAGTGGTTTCTGCCTGGGGATTTGCCCATGGTCTGTTCCTGACTCTTCTTCACAAATCACACGTGCAGGAAACTGCATTTAGCTGTTACGCCAAAGGATCATTTCCAAATTTTCTCAGACCTGATCAGACACTTCACCGGAACATACACCAGCCTCTTGGGTGAAGGGGCCCTCCCCCTTCAACAGCCTATTTATGGACTGTTTGTGGGGCACGGACCTTTCCATGGACTATGGCCTCGACTAGATGGGTTGATAAGCTGTAAGTGGTTTCATCCTCTCTAAAAAAAAGTACCAGCCAGTGCCTCAGGTGGCTCTACAAACTGCTTTGAATTGACTGACTCCAAAATGCCTGCACCTTGGGGCTGGGATCAACACAAACTGAGATCATTATTAAAGGCAGCAATCACAAGGCCACGGACACCAAGGAGAACTTGAAAGATCCTTGTCTTTTCCTACTGAAGACTCCCAAAAGATTTGCCTGCAGCACATGCCTGACCCTACCCATAACATGTTTTCTATGCAACATTCACAGTGAAGGCAGAGACCTGGATCCCAGCATGAAAGAGAGGGAAGTGCCCCTAATCAGGGTTGAGGGACAGTGAAAGTCACGCCACTGGATAGCTCTGCATGCCTGCCATAACTCAGGTCTCTGAGCAAAGCAGAGAAAGAAATATCACTTGCCATCTTCTGCCCCTGCTCAGATTTAGCATTGTGGTGCCTGGAATGAGACTGGGAGCTCTCACTTCAGATTTCAGCTTCCAGGGGAAATCTGAAGTTGAGAAATAGGGTCTTTCTTCAAGTGCCGTGCCCATGCCCAACACCTGCAGTACCAATGGAATGGCACCCAAACTTATCACCTGTGTTTTACAGCAAGAGAACCTACCTGCAGAGGGTGGACCGATGAGCACAGCAAAAGCCTCAATGAGTAGGACCAGCCCGATGGCGCTGGAGAACTTCTGGGAGCCAACGATGGCCATCAGCACCTCAAACTGCAGTGCTCCCACCATGCCATAAGAGATACCAAAAAAGACACAGAAGATGACCAGCCCCGTATAATTGCTAGCCCTGGCGCTGCAGATGTCTGTCAAACCGTTGAAAAGCATAGCAAAGCTGAAGAGGTATGACACGTGAGGACGGACCCACTTCAACCCTGCCACCATGCCACAGGCCGGGCGGGCAAAGATGTCTATGAAACCAATGATGGAGAGCAGGAATGCAGCCTCTGTGTCTGGTACACCTGTGTCCTTGGCGTAGTTGACCAGCAATATGGGGGGCACGAAGAGGCCCAAGACCAGGATGAACTTTGAAATGGTGTAAATGATAAACCCTCGGTTGGAAAAGATACTAAAATCCAGAAGCTTCTTTCCTTTCTTGGGCTTCTTCTTGGCCTTCTTGGCTTTCTTGGTTCCATCAGTGGTGCTGATTCCCTCCTCTGATTTCCCTCCTATCGGCAGCATCTCCTTGGCTTCATATTTGTCCTGAGCCTTCTCCATCTTCCGCTTCATGCCCATATCCAGGGGTCTCATGACTGCCCCACAAGTGCAACAGTTAAGCAGAAGGCCCCCCATGATAAGGAACCCTCCTCGCCAACCAAACTTCTCCAGCAGCACTTGCCCCAGTGGAGAGAGGGAGGAAAGGAAAACAGGGCTCCCAGCAGCAGCCAGTCCATTGGCAAGAGGCCGACGCTTGTCAAAGTAGGTGCCCAGCATGATGAGTGAGGGCTGGAAGTTCAACGCCATACCCAGGCCTACATGAGGGTCAGAGCAAAGAGGGAGACAGGGAATGCAAGAACATGAGACATGGTTTGCAACAAGCTAAAAACTCCCCTCAGACTACGCTAGACCTGAAGTCCCATGATGGGATTCATGTGTTCCTCGTGTCTGCTCCTTTCACGTTGTTGGGTAACCCCCGGTGAAGATGGCCTAAAACAGCCCGTTTACCTGAACTGTATTTGAATTTAGTACAGTGGCCATGTTGAGACAGGATCTGCATCTTAAACAGGACATTTCCCTCCCTCCCCTATGATATATGAATATATAGATACCATCCCAGATGCCAGTGGGCATCACTTCAATTTCTCTGTCCCTTTCCTCTCAATCAAAGACCCTGTCTGTTTATGTAGATGCATCTCCCACAGGTACAATGGTCAGGACTAGATGCCTCCTGTAAGCAGGTGCAAATAGGTGAAAGGAGACCTGATGCTAGACATGGTAATGCTAAAAGCAAACAGAACATGGTCTTGGTTCTTCCCCAGACAAGTCTCCCAACTCCTGGGGCTCTCACCTGTCAGCACGCCGGCTGTCAGATAAAGCTCAATAATATTGGTGGTAAAAGATGCCAGGATCATCCCAGAGGAAGCTAGCAGCCCGCCGATGAGCATCACGGGCCGGCAGCCAAACTGGTTCACCATGATGCTGCATACTGGTCCTGGGAGGAAATAGAGGAGACACAGTAGGAGGCTAGGAGACAGGACAACTGGGAAGGGGCAGCTTGCACAAGCAGGACACCTGGAGAAGATGAAACACTAATGACAGAAATCACTGCTTGGCTCTTTAGATACACAGCCCTTGCGCCTGGCCAAAGGAGAGGCTACAGTGTGGAGAGTTTTGTTTTTCCCTGCATTCAGCCTCTCGTTACCTGGGAACAAGAAGGGCCTTGGTGTGATAGGGAAAGCACTTCAGCAATGGTAGCATACCCCACGTTAACTGTCTGAGAGGCAGGTGGGGTGACCCCCAAGGTCTCCTGGGGAGGAGGAAACGGGGACATGAAATGTAGCACACTTCCAGAAGAGGAGTGGTGGGACAATTGTATTCTGGACGTCGGTTCGTGACCAGGCCAGTGAGTGTCAGGAGAACCCATGAGAACAAGGTCTGGGCCCATAGCAGGGCAGGATAGGCACAAGTTAGGGAGGGGGAAGCATATCCAAGCATCACCTGTCCCATAGAGCATGGCCAGCATGATGGAGGAGATCCAGGCTGTGTCACTGTAGCCCACATGGAAATCTTTCATGAGCTCCTTGAAGTAGACACTGACGGCTTTCGGGAAGGCATAGGAGAAGCCAGTGATCACAAAGCAGCCAAAGAGCACAATCCAGCCCCAGCCACCATCTGGGGGCTTCACAGGAGGTGGGAGATGCCCTTCCTCTGGGTCAGCTCTCCCCATCGTCTAGCCTGGGAGGGGAAAGGAATACCAGAAGGTAAAGCAACAAAGAGAAAAAAAATAATCTCTGGGCACTGCAAGAAGAGAAAAGCACAGCAGATGAACATTGACTACAAGGTTTCTCTCCATGCCCACCATATCCAAGCTCCAAGAGCCTCACTGGGGCACCATATAATCTCTCAGCACCTTCATCCTGCCAGGCAAGGCAGGATTGCTTCAGGGTGCAAGGCCAAGACACAGCTGGGCAGAGGTGGGAAAGACCCACTGAGCTCAGGGCAGCCCACAGCTCCATAAACCCTGGTCAGACACAGCCAAGCAGAGTCACAGCTCCCAGTGGAGAGTGAAGAGCTGCATCTGATGTTGGGAGGGTGTCAGGATTTGTAGTACAGCACATGCTCCATACCCAGCCTTGCCTGCAGGCAGGTGCGAGATGAGAGCCAGCAATGTGAACCCCCATTGGGATCCCAAGATTTTCCTCTGAGCCTCTCCCCTCCTGGTCTGCTCCAGCTGGAAGCCTCCCAGGATATGCCTTGCCACAGACGCCTCTAGCAGTGAGGTGCAGGAGGTTCATTAGCCCTGCTGTGCTTTCCTCTGGGAGGTCTCTGAACACAGCCTTCTCCATCACCCTCCCTTCCTTGCTGCAAGGGGCCAGATTTGGGAAATGGGTGAAGGGGGAGAGCATGGGCAAACCGGTGGCAGTGGTTATTTGCATGCCAGAGAGATTAGGGCTCTGTACCTACATGGAGGGGCCAGAACAAAGCCTAAGGGGGGAGAAGGAGGGAATTAGAGAGGTTGTCTTGTGAGTTGCTCTCAGGGCTGTTAAGCTGCCCAGGAATTTTGCTCCAGTTGGCTGCTGTGGGTATGTTTTTCTTATTTCTTCTGTAGGCATCAGGTCTCTGCTATGCCCCTTCCAGCCCCATTGGCCTCAGTTTCTTGGTCAGCCAGGCTTATTTTCACACCTATATGTAAAAACATCATTTGCCTTTGATTATAGATGCTTCTAAGTAGCATTAGATGGGTGTTAGAAAGCAGGTGGACCTTCTCCTTGCCTGAGATTTGCTGGGTCTGGTTTGCCCTATGATCATGCTGCTGGCAGTACACCACCAATGTGGATCTTCTCTCCTCCCAGCTCCCTTGGCTGAAGGCCTATGAGATGGCAGCAATGTCCCCATCCCTTGGCACTGGCAGTTATGGGAAAAGCCAGCAGTCACACGCTGACTGGAGACTGCCGAGGAGACAAGGACACTGGTGCAGACAGGGCTAGCTTCTGGGTGCATTTCTCAAGGCAGTCCTTATTTTTCATGTCCTCCAAGCAATAGAGATGACTTGCCCTGATTCCCACTGCACTGCTGTTGCTCTGCAGGTTAAACAAGTGCAAATCTTACAGGCATGGCTGTCACAGGCTGGGGCAGGGTCCAGGTAAAGGGCAAGACAAGAGGTGGTCCTACCCTGTGACACCCCTGAATCTCACAGAAAAGGAGAGTGACTGGCCTTTCTCAGGCTGCGGAACCAAGGCTGGAAACAGGGCTGGGAAGTGCTCTGAGTGGGGTCTGAAACCATGGTTTAGGGGATGCTGAGGGAGGGACTTGCAAGACAAGGCAACTAGGCCAGTTCTGGACCCCTCCATAATGCACATGGCGCCTGCACCCACAGTGCATCGATGTGAGGAGGCACAAAATTATCTTGGCTGGTTGGTTTTAGTCAGGTGCCCAAGCCAAAGGTGATGTGTGGAGGGAAGTGTGGAATCAGAGTCACTGGTCACCCACAGCAGTCTCCCTCCTTCCCCTCCCCAGGGGACCATTGCCCTTGAAAACACCTGAGGGTTTGTTCATGACAATACCCGTGTGTCTCCCACTGCCACAGGTCCCTGACACAGAGATCCCTAAACTTTCAGGACCCCATCAGCCATGAAAAAAGGGAGCAGGATCTGGCTCTGAGTGTGGATTGGGGCAGCTCTTCTCTGCATGGCCATATCCTAACAAATCTCAAGCTGAACTGCAGGGGATGGCACAGGCTGCTCCAGTCTCCCCCACAACCCAGGTGTCAGGGATTGTGCCAAGGGACAGATGCATTAATTGAGAACAGGTTGCTATAAGGACATTTTCAGGGCGAAGAATCATTGCAAGGAAGGAAAGGTTCATCAGGCACTCTCCAGACTCCCACCCCTTCCCCATCACATCCTTTCTGGTGTTATCTGGATCACAAGCACCAGGACATCCAGACTGAACAGTCCCACTCTGTTTCTGCCATTACCCGCCTGCTGCTTGTCTCCCAGCGTCACCTGACTGACAAGCTAGGTACAGCTGAACAAAAGGTGACCTGCTGCAAAAGCACCATGATTTCTCACGCTGTGCTGGTGCTCCGGCCCTGCATCGTGCATCGTCTGCTGCACATAGCTACCCCAAATAAAAGTGTCGGACACTAAATGCACCCTAAGTTTTTTTATCCCAGCCTTGCTCTTGATCTTATCCTACACCATAAATCATATTCTAATCAATCAAATCATTGTGATTCATACTTTTCCCCCAGCTTCCTAGCAAGACAATATTTGTCCATCTGTGGCATGCCCTTCAGAGAGTTCTCTAGCATCTCCTGTCAATGATGAGTCAAAGGCATCTGATTTGAAAGAGCACATTAAACAAATATCCAGCGATCCTGTTTGAGTTTGGAGCTGGATGGGTACCTCTACAGGAGCCACTTGCTCAGCACTAAACAACTGTACAGCAAGGCATGAAGGGGCTCTCACCTGCCTGCAGCTAGAAGTTGGCTGAAAAAGATAAGGTACATCAAGGGAGCTCACCTGTGGAGATGCCTCCAAAGTTAATATGCTATATAGCATAGCTCTGCTTGAGATTTGTCCCAGCTCTGAGCCTGGCAGTTTGGAGCTGCCTTGTTCCTAACGCCACAGTGCATATGCTGGCTCTTCTGCTCGTGGCTGTACATGGTGACTATACTGTGTACCTTGCACCTGCCTTTGTACATTCTACAGCTTGCTATTATTTTATCCTCAGTTAAGGAGCTTTATTCCAAGGTAAAAATACCATGGGTAAGTTCACATGGGCCTAAAGGCTCATCAGCATGGGCACATGCCCTTCCCCGTGCATCACACACAGGTGGGACAGAGCAGGCGCTGCCACAGAGCTAACTGCAGGTGGATACCAGGAGAAGACTTGTGGTGACTCCAGAAGTCACAAGCCCTGGCTGTGGGGGAGAAGGACACAACAGGTCAACAGGTTCAGCTATGCTTGCCAGTCCCTGGAGGCACACAGAGCGGTCGGTGCTGGACAATGCCCAGCAAAGCCCTGCTTCACCAGGCAAACTGCATCCAGGAAGGTTCACACAAATATTAGGGTGGCTCCTTGTGCCTGCACACTGTGTGTGGGGGGGTCTGTTTATTAAATGTGAGGACCACAATTCATGCCACCAGCCTCCCCAGCTCACAGACAACACCATGGGAAAGCATTTGTTAGAGAATTAAATAAGCGCAGGCCTGGAACGAGCTATCCCGTCGCCAGCTGATGCTAGGATGCAAACATCCCTCCATGCCACTGACCTGTGCAACGAAGCAACGACCTCCCGAGCACGGGCTGAGCCTCTGAGCAGACCTGTCCGCAGTGATCCCTTCTCCCTCTGGCTAGTGCTTCCTGGCTCTGGTCGAGGGCGCCCAGTTAGATGGTCCCACTGGCTCTTTGCTCCATGGTGAGCATGTCGTCAGCCAGGCACGGGGAGATGCCTGCAGGAATCCAGTGCCTATAGAGCAGTCTTTTGTGTCCTCCCTCCTTCAAGACAGCTATGTCCTCTCTAGAGAGCTAATCCCCTTCTCAGCCTGCTCTCCTCCAGCTCCGATGCTGCCCAGCAAGGTCACCTGTGGCCGACCCAGGGGGATGCCCCACGTGGGGGACCCCCTTACCTCCTGTGGGTACAGGTAGTGCCCCACGGCGCTGCCAGCATGGATGTGGGTCAGCAGCTGCTTACGGTTTCACGTCGGTGGAGACCGGTGTGTGCTGAGCGGGCAGAAAGCACTTCTCCACTTTTAAGAGGCTTTTCCAGCCAATGGGGAGGAGGTGGCTGCCTGCCGCAGCCTGAATCCCCTGGTAATCCCGCTGCCATGGGGCTCCTTGCCTTTCCCCCAGCAGAGAGGGGCAGGAACAGATTGGGAGGGGGTGATGGTGAGGGGTGCTGGTGATGGGGAGAGGNAGGGGTAAAATGGGGGAAGGGGGCTGCTTTCGAAGTCCCCACCCCACCCTGCTTCCACAGTCGCCAGGCAGAAGGATGGAGAAGCCTTGGTATGTCCTGCAGGGAATTTGCCCAGCAGGCAGCAAAGACAAGGTGGACCTGCAGCAGAATCGCCGCCGGCAGCTTGCTACCCCTAATCCCCCACCAAACTGACCCCCCTCAGCAGCTCTCACCCAGGAGGGTATATGGTGGGCACCGGGACCAACTCAGTCTATGGCCACACGTGGGGGAACCCATTCTACCATCAGGTCACCCCGGGGCTGGATTTCAGGAAGGAAAGGCCGGGTTGTAAACACCCAAAGCCTCTCAGGCCCCACTGCCGTGCCTTCCATGGCAGCAGGGTTGGGGGGGGCCCTGCGGGGGCTTTGCAGCCCTTGCAGCCAGGGTTTAATTGCTATTAATAAGGCTAATCGGCTAAAGCCTTGGCTGTTGCTCACACTCCTTCCCTCACCACCTCTCTGGCCCCTGGTGGTGGGGCCAGGCTGGTGGGGCACCCACAGGCACCCCCTCCAGGGAGCATTTGCCCCCTACACTGAGCAGCCCTGGGGGGGTCACAGCTTGGGCAAGGAGAAAATGGCCACCAGGCCTTCTCCTCCGGAGCCAGGCCTGCCCACACCTGGCATCCAGGAAGCCAGGGCTTGCTGCCCTCCAGTGGCAGGACAGCTGGGGAGGAGCCAAGGATGGGTGGTGGTGGTGGGTTGTGCAGCCCTCCCGGTGCCATCCATGTCTGCCCTGGCACCCTGGGCTGGAGGTTGCCCAAGCGGCCATCATGGCCCCAGTGCTGGCCAGACCCCCCCATGTCTCTGCATCCTCTGACTGAGGTGATGCCCCAGCCGCTGGGACAGCTATAGAAGCGACATTCTCCATTTTATTTAAAAAACCCCAAATCTTTTTCACAGGACAATAGGTGAAGGAGTAGGGTAGCAGCTCTGGGGACTGTCACCCGCCCCAGGGGTGCCAAACAAGGGAAGGAGCCATGGTGGGGGAGAGAAGGGTCAGATGTGGATTGAAACAGATGCAGTTGCGAAAGGGGCCGAGAGCTGCGTGCTGCAGACCCCGGCAGCCAGACCATGTAACTGGAAGCCTTCTTGTGGCCTCCTCCCTTTGGAGTTCAATTTTCGGTACTGAAGGGACTGTTCGGCAAGTGTCCTTCTCTGGCCACAGCAGGGCTAGCAAAGCTTGCCCTTCCTCGCCCTGCTAACACCACACTGTGCCACAGATGACCTTACCCACCTCCCAGACCCACAGCATCCCCTCTCCCAGGCCACCAGCACCAATAACAGCAGCAGTAACATCACACGGGGTGAAGGGAACAGGGTGACGTCCAAGAAGAACTTGGCGCTGGCTAAAGCAGGCCATACAGCCAGGTGAGATGGGTCCCCGTGTCACAGAGGGAAAAGAGGGGAAGAGAGAGGTCACTCCATGAGCTGTAGCACAAAGTCACTGTCCAGCTGGGGGTCACAGCCTGTTACTCATATGCCACCCCCCCTCCCTGATAAAATTCTCGGTCATCTGCAGCCCCACTTCATCGGATGATGGGTGCCGAGCGGTCATTGGTGACTGTAGGACGCAGCTTGACTGTGGCAAAGGGGTTGGTACCTCTGGAAGGGAAAAGGAAACAGGCAGCCATCAGGAGATCTGCAATGACCATGCAGGTGTCCCACTGACCAAGCAAAGGCTATTTAGTCCTGCCAAACAGCCAGCTCAATGCCAAGGAGGAGAGCACCCTGATGCAGGTCATCATGTGGTTCCCCTCAGGTTCTCCTCAGGGCTTGCCACCCTCCCTCTTCCATAGGATGAAGAAAGGTCACTTCTGCTGTCCCTTGCTGTAGCACTCTACACTTGAGGCCCCTGACCCTCCAAGCAAGAAGTCAGGGAGCAGAAAGAGGCCACAGCACCATGCCAGAAGCATGGATACACCAGCCCAGCTGCATGGGGAAGGAAAGTAGGGATTTATGGCAAGTCTCATCTCCACGGACCTGACTCATCAAAGCTAAAAGCCATGTCTCTTATACCTCAGCGCTTTCCAGGCAGGCAGAGCTGCACAAATCATGTAGCTCTATGCTCAGGCTGCAAGCTGCTATTGTGGCTCTTCCAAGTTGGATTAGAAGGAGCATGCAGCTCTAGCCATCTGCTCAGGGTGCTGAGGCCCTCCCTTGCATTACCAGAGGTAGGAGAGAACCTTCCCAGTCAGCCAGAATCACCCACCTCTGTGGGCCTACCTCCTGTTCTGGAAAGTGGGTTGTGCATTGCTTCCCTCCAGACACTTCCCTGTTCCTCCCACAGTTGATAATCCAAAAGATTAGATAATAATAGTACTGTAATAATGCCACCCTCCCCTCAGATGATTCCAGAGCACAGCTCCAAGCCTCACTCACCGTGGGAAGAGTTCAGGAGGCTGATCAAATGCTCCTGATTTCTGCAGTGAAAATAAAGGCAGCAGTGAGTGATCCGGGGTAGAGAGGGGGAATGGTGAGACAAAAATGACATCGGAAACACAGCACACACAGAGGAAGATTTCACAAAACACTTAAGGGAGTTAGGAGCCCAAGTCCTATTAAAAAAGCTCTGACTCCTTATTCGTTCAGACTTTGCATGATCCCACAAATTCATCACTCCAGATAATACCCTGGTTTCTGTGGTGGTGCTTGTCCCTACACCACAGGTTGCCTATTCCCCTGGGACACCTCCCTTTGTCTTGGGGAAGAAAGGAGAGACCTCAGGTCCCAAAAGCATCATGTCTGAAGAGCACAGCAAACAGTCTGAGCTACATTTCACCCTACCAGCACAGCCAGAGATGCCCCCCTCATGTTGCCCACACATCCTGGCAAAAAGTTTATCATCAGTGCCCTCACATGCTTTCTGCATCCACGGGCAACTCAAAAGCTATGGCCACCTACCTTATACCACATACTGCTTAAATGTGGACCAACCTGATGCAAAGAGATGGACCTAGGCCCTGTGGTAGTGAAGATCAGTGACAACTGGCCTGCTAAAGTATGCCTTTTTCTGTAGCTGGTGGCAGACAAGAAAGCCACATGTGATTATCAGTGTTCCAAGTAGGAAGTCAAACAGACACCCATTTGGTCCTGGCTCAACTAAAGGATGTCTTGTGCGGAATTTTAGAGCAAGGCTGAGGCTTTCAAAACTTCTAATGAAGCTCAGTCACTCTGCCGTGGTACTTCAAATGCACCACACATTTCATTGCTCAATCCCAGGTCTATCCCTACACCCTAGCCCTGGGAGTGGATGGAAACCAATGACCCAGAGTGAGGGACAGGCTGCAGAGCCTGTTCCCCTCTGTATTGTGTAGCCTGAAGCTCCCTAAAACCACAGAGCAGGACATGAAGGGTAAAAAGAGTAATTAACTGGTGCAGTTTTCAGCCCTTTGAGCCATCCAGTTGCATGCAACCTCTCACTGGCCTGGCACCAGTGACCAGAGATGAGGTTTCCCAGCCCCCTATGAGACTGAGCGAGTAACACCCAAGGGCAGCACCATATTTTTCTCTCCCAAGTCCTCACTTGCAACTGTCCTCCATTTTAATTTTGTCCTCATCAGTCAATTCTGCACAGCTGGAGGCAGCGATAAGTGGAGGGTTTCCTGGTCAGCATGCTATCCACAAACCATGGGTTGGACACAATTTGTTGCAAGGCTTTCCAAAATGGTTGCCCTTAGTTTTTCCGCTACCTCAGCTGTGACTTTAACCCAATCCTTGCTTGAATTTAGAAGAGAAACCCTATGAAACTCCTCTCCATTCTCTGAAGGGAGAAGGATGGCATCTCTGTTAGCTGGTCACCCACTCCCAGCCCAGCCTGATCACTCCATGGTCCTACTATTAGCAGAAAGAGGTGCTGCCCTTGAGCCACCAGAAATCAGGCTGGGAGGTCATGGAGAAAAGAACTGAACTGAAGGGCCCCTGGTGAGCAAAAAGAGAGAGAAATGACAAGGGCAGTGGCAGAAAAGAAGTCCCTTGACAGAGGAAAGCCAGGGACTGCAGATGTGCACACACAAAGCTAACTGCCAGGGGCCACCGGGACATGGTGGCATGGGAACAGACTGGGTGAGTGCTAACAAGACCCCTTAGGTCAGGAAAGGAGATCACACACCAACATCTGGAAGGTGTTTTTCTTTCTCAACAGGCCAATGCAGAAAAGGTGTGCCTTGGAGGATCAAAGTCAAATGTAGCCCTCCTGCACTCACCTTGGAGCCAGAACTGACTGGGGTGGTCCCTCCACTCTGGTGACTGCTGGCCCCCACCGAGAGGGGAGGTGGGTTCGGCAAACTGGGCTGGGCAGCAGCAGGCCAGTAATTGCTAGAGGAAGGAGCACTGGGACGGTCCAGGATGTCATCCATACTGTGACTGCTTCGCAACGGGAAGGACCTGACCAAGGGGATAAGACAGTGGGGTGAGAGTCAAAGAGCAAGGAACAGGGAGCAGCACAGGTGCTATCCACAACATCTGTGGAGACATGTATCCACAACATGTCTCTGGAGAAAATGCACATGGACTGGACTGGCTCAGTCACAAGCACCTTTGAGAAGATATTGCACATGTTAGGGCAGCCATCTAGGGTAAGCTTGTAAGATCTCAGGGCCCAGTGAGCCTCTCAGCAGATGCTCCAGCATGGGAGCACTGCAGCTTTCCAATGGGCACACCCCAATCAGGCACCACATTGGTGTTAGTGACCCGCAAGGAGCCACCCCAGCTCCTGCCTAGCCAATTGCTCTCCTGTTACCTGGTGACTGGCTCTTCCATCTCCCTCGCATCCTCCAGAGGCTTGACATAAGCTTCAGGGAACCAGCCGCATCTAGGGCACAGAAACAGAGAGGAATGAGTTCCAGGTAACCACAGTTTGTGGCTCTTCAGATCCAGCTGCCCAGCACTCCTCATCTAGACCCATCCCACACATCAACCAAGCCGCTGCTGCTGCCGCCTCGTGCAAGAGAGTTCCTGTACATCTTTTACCCCCAGGTAGGGCACAGGGTTGTTGCAAGACAGTCCTTGAGCTTGGGGCAGGACTTGTTTATCTCAGAGCTTGTGCAAAATCCCTGCTCCTGGGAGCTATGCTTGTGCAATCCAGGAAGAAATACTCTGACTGAGCGTGACCGCCAAGGCCAGCACACAAGGAAGCTGTGGAAATCTCTTTCTCCTTAGGGTGAAGCAGCTCCACCCCAGATATCCCCACCAAAAGAAAGGCACTGCTCTTATTCATCTTGCACCTGAGTGTGTGAGCTCCCCTGCAGAGCACGGTGCAGGGATGCCGTGTTTGCTTTCCAAATGGGTGTTGGCTGGCAGCACCACAGGGAGTAATTCAGTAAGCGTTGGGTGCAGCAGTTTCCATGCCCTGTCTGTGCTGGAAGGTGCGGCAGCAGTTGCGGCGTGAGCTGAGAAATGGCAGGCCTCTCAGGTAGCTCCAGCCGTTCACGGCCCTGAGCTGGGTCCCATGACAGGAGTCACTCAGTCACGCAAGCTGGGAGAGGGTCACTGCATCCCTCCACCCAAAGCCCCTGGAGCTTCCTCAAGTAGCTCATCCTGCCCCCACATCTCCTTGGCTTGGAGAGTCCCCACGCTTGGCACAGCCCATGACATGGAGGTGTTCCCCCCAGATGGTGGGTAAGACACAGTTGCCCAGGCCACACCAGGAGAGAAAAGAGGAGATAATTTCAGGCTTAAGCCTCCCAGCCTGCAACAGGCCAATTTACAGCACGAATATCACATACGTGGATGAGCCCTCCAGCTTGCCATACAGCCAGCCGTTCTGCGCGTCCGGCATCAGCACCGTGATGACATCCCCGGGGTCAAACCGCAGCAGGGTCCGGTTGGCACCCGTCGCATGGGCCACGATAGCCTGCACTCTCGCTGTGCCGCTCCTCCTCCTGCCTTCACTGATGCTGCTGGCCTCACCAAAGGAACCTGAGCGGGAGGTACGGCCAGTGGGGAGCAAACCTGCGGGGAGGCATCAGAGTGGTCTGGCTGGAGTCCAGCATCCTCCTGCAAGGTGTACGCTGCCTCAAAGGGACTGGCGCTTCCTCAGTCAAGTAATTATCCTAGAGGAGTAGATGGCCTTTCTCTGCAGGCAGAGGGCAGGGCATAGCATAACATTCATCTTGCAGGAGAAAATCAACTCAAGCTGAAACTTGCACTATGTCCTCTTTGGCCAGATGTCTAGGGCACAGGCACTGCCCACTAAATGTCTGGCTGTTGTCCCTCTTCCCAAGCCTGCCAGAGCAACAGAATCATGGAATGGTTTAGGTTGGAAGGGTTCTTCAAGATCATCGTGTTCGGATCTGCCTACCATGAGCAGGGATACCACACTACACAAGGTTGCTCAAATTTGAGATTGCTTAGATTCAAAAAGTTGGGTCCTTTCCTCTATCTCTGTCTCTATTTTAACACTTTGAGCTGAAATTTTGCAGGAAGGAAAAAACAGGTAACTGGCTGGGCTCTGTAGAGCAGGGTAATATTTAATTTGGGAAAGCGCATTACCAAAATGGGAACTCCAGTAAGAACCAGCCCTCATGGTTCAAGGAGCCTTTCAAAATTGCACACCTGTGGGTTGCCCTTCTCACAGAGCCAGCCAGAAAACCTGGCCTTGTCCTGGATGGACCCTGCTCAGAAGGTTGAGCTCAACCTCTGCTTCGTTCAGTCTTGTCCTCCCCAGCTCCTACACGCACTGTCTTCTCACCATGCACAGGGATGTGGCTGAGGACCAGTGATCTGACAGGGCTGTGGTCCCTCCCCAAACCCAGCTCTGTTTCCAGAGAGGCCCAACCACTGTGTCTCTCCCCACTGTTTCTCTCGGACATGGGTCATACTGGCTGATGGTGTCCTCCGCAGTGGCTGCCTGGGGGACTCCGGTTGAGGAGACAGTCTCATTTCTGGAGGCTCTGGTGAGAAGACGCTGGATCTACTCCCAGTCATGGGAGAACCAAGGGGTCTCTGGGCCTGCTGGAAGGAAAGAAGGCTAAGTCCACAGGTGGGAGATGCTCTGAGAGATAACCAGTCCCTCTCAGAAAGCCAGACCCAGCACATTCCTCCATCGCAACCCACATACACAGTTCTCTTCATCTTGGCCAGGAAAAGACCCATTAAATACCATGGGCAGCCAAGGACTGCAGCTCTAAAGGAGCAGCTGCAGCCTTGCCACTGGCAAGGCAGAGGCTGTCTATGGGCTCCTCACCATCTCAAGGTGGGTGGGGGTGAGCCGGCCCGACAGATACCCCTGGCTGTGGGAGGCCATGAGAAGACCCTGTGGGTGGCTGTTTGAGGGGTTGCGGCTGGCCTCTAGCTGCTCCTTCCACTGTGGCGCCTTGGTCTGGATCATGCCCCGAGCCTGGGGAGAGACAGGAGAAGAAGACAGGGCAGAACTACAGAGGGAGCTGAGGGAGGGCTGCCACATGCATTATGTTAGAGACCAGGTCCTCCCATGGTTATGTTTGTGGGAATGGCTAAACAGAGCCCCACAGGTGTGAATTTCTAGGATGGCACCCTCCAACAGATACCCTGTGGTCCCAAGGAAACACTTATATCACCCTTCCCTCTCCCATCGCCCACTTACCCAACTAACACCCTGTCACCACCGTCCTCAGTCCCAACCATGCTCTCCCAGCCTAGTAGAGTCAGCCTGGACCTCACAGCAAGAAAGGAAATAGTTTCCTGCCCAATCCACGCACAGATGCTGCCTTCAACCAAGGAGAAGCTCAGCCCTGCCTCCCTTCTGCCTGCATGCCCCCACTCCACCCATCCTGCCCGCTCCCCCAGCGGGGTGTGCTGCCTGGCACACCAGGGCCGTACCCTGCTGTAAAACTGCAGGAGAGTGTTGTAGAGCATCTGGTGCTTTTCAGCCAGGAAGCGGTAGCGGCGTTTCTCCTCCAGTTCAGCCTCCCTCTGGCTCTCAGAGACGAACGCCTGCATCTCGGAACGCAGTCGCATCACATTCTCCTGGGCCACAAGGGAAAGAGGGAGGAAGGGATCAGCATAAATCTGTCAGAATGGACTCAGACATGGCAAGGGAAGGGTTGAAACAGGTTGTCATGTCTGGCAGCTTCCCAGTCCACAGTGCTGGAGCAGCACAGAGGAGCTAGAGCAGAGTGCCAGGGATTAAGTCCTTGCACATTGAAGCTTGATAAATGAGGAAAGGGCTTGGCAGGAGTGAGCACCACAGGTCATCAGCACCTTGTAGAAAAGGAGTTTCCTCCTTTCCAGATAAGCCTGCTGCCTTTTGAACACCAAGGTCAACCCCTTGGCTTTTAAGGAAGGACAAGGTTGCTCAGAAACCAACCCTGGCTCCAGAGAAATCATCCAGTTCTTTTTCCAACTCCCTTTCCTGGAGTCACTGCTCACCTTCATCTCACGGACATTTTTATCACGGGCCCTCTCCATTCTCCACAGGTCTGCCATGCACTTATCCAGGTTGGTGGCTCTGCGCTGGTACTCCAGTTCATACTGCTTCTGGCTTTCCTGCCAGGAACAAACCAGGCTGGGTGAGGAACCAGAGACCCACCCACATTGTGATGCAGCAAGGGTCTTGCTCAGGTGGGTGGTTGAGCATCTGAGTCCCTGTGAAATCAGGCTTTTCCCAGACCTCTTATAAAAAGTCTTTCTTCACCTTTCTCTTCATTTTGAAGGGTCCCAGATGGCTAATGAGCCTCAGGATCTCAGGAGCAAGAACTAGTGCCCAGTTACCCCTGCACTGGGAGCAAGCTCCTAGGCTTATGTCTCCCCCCATGACACTACCCACCAGCACAGCCAGCTGGGCCATAAAAGCGCAAGACCCATGCCCATTCAGAGGCTGTGGTTCAGGGAAGCTGGGAATACTTCTTTGGGAATGCCAAGTCTCTCAGTCCCATTGAAGCATTTGGCAAGTTCCACTGCATAAAGGAGAACAGCTGCTTGCCCTCTTTAACCCTCCATCATCAGCCAAAATAGTGGGGGTTGGTCCATGACTGGAGAAGATCAGGCCCCCTAACTCCTGCTCAGCAAAGTTGAGGAAATTCCTCAAGTGCTCCAAGCAAAAGCCTGTGGGTGGAGGGGAGAAAGAAAAGGAGGGTTGAGGATAAGGGAGTTCATCACTCACACTGATGAACTGCACGTCCATTTTGGTGTTCTTCTCCATGTGCTGCAGCAGGTCCACATGGAAGGTCTGAGCCTGGAAGAGGCAAAGAAACCACATCCTCAGATCCCAAAACCCACAGAGCTAGTGACTCCTTTGCCACCTGGATCCCATGCAGAAGCTAGAAACGGGCACATATGGACTACCATGGAGCAGCCCTGTAGCCTGGGGGTGGGCACTCAGCACCACCCAACCATTAAGCCCCAAGCTTTGGCACAGGCACAAACAGCAGTATCTAGAAGGGCTAGCATCCCCTCCACTCCTATCTCACCACTGCCACCCAGGAAAAGAGAGGAGGGCCTCACCACATCTTCAGAGCTGGGCATTGCAGAGTCTACTGCACATGTGCCACCGCCCTTGCAGAGAGGTGGTGACAGTCCACCAACGGCACCAAACATTGAACAACAGCCAGACGCTGGGAAGGCCAGCTCTGTAACACGCCTCCGCCACGTGCAGCAGGGACAGCAGGGGGACAGGGACCTGCCAGCAGGCACCTCAGAGAGCAGGAAACGGGTCAAATTGGGCAAAGTGCCAGCGTGCTGTGGTTAAAGAAATCCCATTTTCCCCAACCTGCACCAGCCTCTGGGAAGACCACTCACCACAACTTCCAGATCAGAGCTCAGGACTCTCTGTGTGTTGGACATCTGCATCAGAATTTCACCTTGAGGGAAAGAGACGGGAGAGAAGGTATAAAAATCCCACGGCCATTTCTTTGTGTCCTCAAGCAGGCACGTGACTCAGGCTGATGATATATGGGTGTGAAAGTCCACCAGATACCGCGATGCACTGCTCTCTGCACCTTGAGAGAGGCTGGTAGCCTTCCTCCCAGTGTTCAGCTCCACCATCACTTCACAGGCGCGCCGGCACAGGATTTCTCAAGCCCATGAAGCTGCCAGATCAGCACTCTGCTACAGCCCCAGGTGCCAGCAAGCAGCTTTGCCTCTGCCATGGGCTCTGAGTGGTGGGTTTCTGCTCTGCTGCAGCCCCTACAGTGATTTCCACCCCTAATGTCAGCCCAGCTACAGTGCATGGTTCTGGCTGTCCTACAGGGAAGCCGCTACACCTACTGCTGATAATCTACAGGGTCCCACTTCACCGGTGTTGGTAGTATGAAACTGCAGGGAAGAGACTGATGACAGGGAGCAGAAGAGTGAGCTGGACCTTGCAGGAGATGATAGGACTCTGCAAAAGGGACACATCTGCAGGAAGTTTTTTATGGAAATGCTAGGTATCAGAGCAGTTCCCTGAGCATACTTTAAACAGTCATCACTAGGCTGCAGAATTATTTGAGCTGCTGAGTGTTAGCCCCTCAGCTCCGAGCTGTTGTTTCAGCTGGCTGTGGGCTCAGGAGGACAACACCCCATCGGCTGCTGTCAGTCCATGCTTTCCAGCTTTTCCCTCACACCCACAAGGAGAAGGCAAAATGCTTCCTCCAAGATTAAAACTTCCAACTCTCAGGGCAGAATGCCTCAGCAAGGACTGGTTTCCCTGAGGGGTCCACCACTGGAGGTCCATCCCAGGAGCTGGGCTGAATCACTGATCTCAGAGAGATACAGAGGAGAGTGCTGGGGCCTTGGGCAATATTCAAGGATGCACAATACATTTGACTCTTACTGCCTGGACAGGGCCTGGTGCATTATTTAAAGGAGCTGTCTTCCTTCCTGAATGCCTGGAAAGGGACTAGCTAAGGGGGAAGGCCAAAAAAACGTTAAGTGGCTCATCAGAGGATGGAGGACGGTGAGTGGAAGAGCCTTACCCAGCATGCGTGAGGTGGAGCTCTGCAACGCTTGCTCCCCAATCTTCTCGATTGCCTTAAAATACACTTCAGCTGCTTTGGATAATGCTGTGAGGAGAGGAGAGGGGAGGTAAGGACCTGGCCTGCCTTCCCACCATCACCAGCCCCAGCAAGCAGCAGACAGGACAACCTCCCCTGGTACTCCACCTATAGGAAAGGGCACCCTCTTTCTCCGCGTCTGTGCCAAATAACAGCAATGGGTCCAAGAGCAGAAGAGTACCACAAAGCAGCCCAGGACATGCCAGGGGCAGGGGAGGCCAGCAGCCTTGTCCTGGGTGAGAGCACAGCAGAGACCCAGGACAGATGCAGCAGCATGGTCTGGAGCCCGTGCCCTGTGGGACCCCACTCACCATGGAAGGCGCGCAGGTAGTTGTTTCCCAGGTACACCAGATTCTCCAGCGCGGGGTTGAACTGCTCCAGGATACTCTGTGGCCAGGTAGAAACACGTTAATGCCAGTCTCCTCCACGCCCCAGAGACAGCAAGTCAATGCCTTCCTGCTGTGGTTCATCTGTGTCCAGCAGGGACCCAGAGAACTGAGTCCATGCACAATGTCATCTCCCTCCATCGGAGGTAACTGCAACTTTCAGTCGCCCAGAGTCCTCTCCAGCCAGCTGGGATAGGAACAACGCCGCAGGGCAAGGTAGCTCACTGGAGGGCCAAGCAGTCACCTGAAGATTGCTGTTTCCCCAGGCCCCACACCCACTGCAAACAGGGGAGTAACTGCAAGGGCATCTGAGCAGGCTTTTCGCTCATCCCTGAGCCTGTTGGGGTGAGGGCTGCCGCCTATTACCCAGGCATGAACATGACTTTTTCCTGGCCAGGATGTGGTGTGCTACCAGACTCGACATCTTAGAGAAGTGATGGACGGCTTCAGACCAGCCTCTCCGCTCTTACCTGCTGTAAGCTGTTTATTGCCTACAGCAGAGCAGACCAGAGGGTAGAAAGCAGCAATTACCCTTTCTCCCAGCCCTCACCACCTTGGTGCAGCACCACTGTGCACAGAGAAGCCTTTGTGAGATCAAACTGCACTTTCCAGCAAAGGGGAAAACAGCTGACTGAGCTCCAGCTTCCTCCCCAGCAACCAAGGCTTGTCACCCTTCATGAACATGCTTCACATCCAAACCACCCTGTCGCCCAGGTCCTTCCCAGATCTGCCTCAAGACCCGCACCATCCTTCCCTCCTGCCAGCCGTCTGCTCTCAAACATGGCCCAGGTCCCACAGGAGCAGCCTTGGGACAGATTCAGCCCTCGGCTGTCTACCCTTCACGGGAGCTTTTGGCACAAAACAGCTCTTCTCCTCCCACCCACACATATCCCACAGGCAAATAGAAGCAGCCTCTGTTGTTGGTACTCACCTTATAGATGGAGATGGTGGATCTGTAGGACAGGTCCATCTCCAAAGCTTTTCCCCTCTCCCACAGAGAAGCAGGGAGCAGAGCACAAGATGCTATATGAGGCGTCCTGGAGAACTCTGCTTCTGCAGAGCTTGCTGAATGGAAAAGAGCCTGTTGCTGGCAAGGTGGGACAGCAGGAAGACACAGACGTGGTACAAAGGGAATGGAGCACTGCTGGAGTTTAATAATTCACCAGCCAAGAGGCTGGAACTTGATCTCTGGAAGTAACCGGACTCTGGGAAGAGAGGAATCCTGCGACAGCCAGCAAGGGCACGTGACCATCTCCTTGAATTATTGATTGCTGGCTCGGTACCCAGCTCCCCCTGCCCTGACACCTGCAGAGCCAGCCACCTGCCAGAGTGACCGCCTTATGGCTCGCTGTCCCCCTCACGGCCATCGCGTGGAGGTGGCTCGTTCAGCTTCGCTGTGCTGGCAGAGCATCCTCAGGTCTCTCACACACAGACATCACGAGTCAGAAGATCCCTATCAGCTTGTGATCACAGGCAGCAAAGAACAGGGAGGGGCAGGGGGAAGAAAATGTAAGGAAAGCTCAAAACAGGTTTCACCCCTTTCCTGCCCACTATTCCCTCATCCCAGACCTCAAAAAGCAGGAAGGAGATCATGTTCTTTCCATCCCAAGATGTGGGAGGGGATTGTTTTTCCACAGGAAGGTAAGCCCCTCCATCACATAGAAAAAAGAAAACCTTTATTCCACATTAAAAGCCCCTTAATTCCACTAACTCATTTGTGAAAGTGAAGATCAGAAGGCAGATAATTTTTTAGCCCTATTCATGACTCAGGACCCACATTCCCGCCAGGGGTGTTCCTTAGGAATTAGCGGGCACCAGGTCCAGCAGAGTTGCTGCAGTTACCTTAGCCAGGGACCACCTGGGAACACCAAAATTAAAGCCCCAGTCGTTTGTACACACAAAGGGTATAATCCTGTGTCTTAAGGAGCCTGGTTCCTGATTTTCTACCTGTAAGACATTTGGAGGCTGTGAGCTCAGAATCTCTCTGGGACTTCACAGGACAGAGAGAGAGACAAGACAATGGTGGACTGCATGACAGCAGAACCAAAGCCAATCCTCTCTTTATTTCAGGTCATGTTAGTCTTGCATAGAACGGCTGTTCACAGCAGCAGTCCATCCAGTCAAAAGCAAATGATTAAGAATTCAGTTTTTATTCCCCAAAACACATCCAAATAGATACATAAATTATTTATAAATATGCAAAATTTACTGCAGAAACATTTGAGGAGTGCAGCACTCACAATGGAATTGCCAGAGGTAAAAAGGTAAATCCAAATTGTCACAGGGTCAGCTTCTTTGGTGGGAACTGATTTCAGAGCATTTCAATTCCACATTAAGAACAGAAGAGAAACATTCTCTCTACCAGGCCAAGCTCCTGAACTTGCTGTGCGTAAAGACAGGTTTTCACATCTCAATCCTTTAGCAAAAAGCAGCACAAAAAGTCAGGAGGCAGAAAGCAGTCTCTGGGGGGGAGTCTGCTCCCACCTTGGGCGCAGTCAGTACCTGTGTTAGTGGCCCATCCTGGAAGGGAAAGGGGAAGGTGCTACAGAAGACAAAGTTCAGGAAAGGTTCCCCCTTCTCCCAAGGCCAGTCACAAAATTCTGCATTGCACCTACTGCGGCAAGCTGCAGCATTTCTGCTCCCCTTTAAACTAGGCATGTTGAGGGACGAATAATCCCTTTCCCCCTCTGCTACACATACTTTGAAACACCTTGGCCCCGGTGGGTCAAGTAATCTCTGAAGCTTCATCTGGCCTGGGCCCATTCTGTGACGTGAGAAGGTGCATGGTGCTTTGTCAGTAGAGGTGCTGCACAGACAGACCCCAGCTGCTACAGCTCAAGAGAGGTAGATGGGGGCTCTGGCTTCTGGGGAGGGCTGTAAGGTCAGAGCGCAGGGCAGCAACGCCGAGCACAGCAGCAGAGACGGGGCTACACTGTGAAAATAGCTGTCAGCATTTTACAGCTGTCTGGGAATACATGGGTGTGCCCTGGAATACATGTGCATGTGTGCTGTTGTCTATTAAATATAATTAATTCCTCATTAGTAGGTAGTAGTAGTCCTTCCTCCACCTCAACATCTTGATTCAAGGGCAAACCTGAGCCCTTTCAGTGTCTTCCGCTCCTTGTCACGGGGATGCCAAAAGAACCTCCAGGTCTGTCATCGGCAAAGATGTTGCACCAGCTGCTCAAACTGCTCCCGCTGCTGGTAGATGTAAAGCTGGGTGTCCCAAAGGGCGTTCACCAACACGGTGTCGTTCACCTCATCCAACATCACCTCTGTGTGCAACTGAGGGCTGAGCCTGCGCACGGCAAGAGAGCATCACCAGCTGGTCACAGACGCGAATGCAGCAAGACAGGGAGCCTGATGAGCACAAGACTCGTGCAAAGTGGCTCCCACTGTCCTGAGTGTTTACCTGTCCTTATCTAGCAGATTTGCAGAGTGGGAGGCTTTGCCCCTCCTTCGAGGCCCAGCCACAGTTCAGCAACAGCCCTAACCAAGTAAGGCACGAGCCTCAAACCACGCTGTGTGTAGTGGAACAGGGCAGGATGAACATCTCCTAAGGACCCTCTCAGGCAGAACCCCACTGACTGACCCCACACAAGTTGTGCTCAGTCTGCCACTGGGCCATCCCCATATCAGGGGATGTCCTGATATGTCACCAAGGCACGAGGAGGGGTGGGGCAGGGGGACAGTGGAAGGTGTCCCTGCCAATGGCAGGGGGGCTGGAACTAGATGGTCTTCAATGACCCTTCCAACTCAAACCATTCTATGACAGATCTGGGCAGCCATGCCACTGGATAGGGGACGGATAACACATGACACATGCCACAGCCAGGTCTGAAGTGAGCAGGACAAAAATAGGTCTGTGCAGGGAGCGGAAAGGAAGCTCCTACCGGAAATATGGGACATCCGTCATCTCGCACCAGGCCCTGGCACGATCCACAGCTGGGCCATCTGCGTCAGTGCACTGCAGGAGAAACAGGCCCAGTTAGTGCCTGACTCGCCACACTGCTCCCCCCCGCCTGCAAGAAATTCCCTTGGCACCAAGCTGAATTTGCACAAGCCGCAGAGGGAGAGGAAAAACCAGGAGCATGTGGCATCCTGGATGGCAACATTCACCACCAAGAGCAGGGTGGCTTTTTGTTTGTTATTTATAATGTAAGAACAGTGCTTCTGACCCTTGGGACGCACGGAATTGCACCCTACAGATCCTCCATCCATCACAGCAGATTCCCTCAGAAACAAAAAAAAACCCAACAACAACACCACCACACCCAGGATGATCTGAATCATGGCTTCCTTGGGATTTCATTTCTACCCATTCCTGTCCAAACCCAGCACCAGCAGAGCCTGTGACATATCAGGCTTCCTGGGCTATCGTGGGACAGCTTCCCTGGGAGACCTGAAATAAAAAGGCAGGAGAAGCAGAGGGACCTCTCTGGGTATTTTGGGGTTTAGGAAGCTAAGAGGAGATAATGGAACAGAACTAAGATCATAGTCAAAACCTCAGTTCTGATCTTTCTGGCTTTCATTCATTTGGAGTGTTTTCACCCACCACATTTAGTGAGCCTCTTTCTGAAGCATCCAAGAACTATCACATGCTCCTAAAACACAGCTCTCAACTACTGCTTTTTATGAGTGATACTCCCACTTCTTTAGCATTTGCTAATTTCCCCAGTGGGGATAGCAAAGATTTTCTAAAGAATAAATAATTGCTGTTTTCTGAGGCTTGATGTTTTTCGCCCATGTTGCTCAGGTGATAATTAATGCTCCCTGGAAAGATACCAAGTTTCACGAACTCACACTTGCAAATGTTTCAAGGGTCACTGACCACTATCCCGTCCTCAGCTCTCCCACACCTTAGCTCCTTACGGCTGCAGAAACTGCACCTCCCTTGGCACTCAAAACCCAAAGAAGGCATTCAGGCCTTCACATCTGCTGTGCTCCCACAATTCTTAGGTTACCCGCTACATCCACTCCTTCAATTGGCCATGGTTGGAGCAGTTCCAAGGAAGCGGGATTTTCTCCTAAAAGGAAGAAGCTAAGGACTGGAAACCTTTGTTCCCTCCCTGCAAGCAGCTCCAGGGGTCTTCCCTCACCCCCTCCTCCCAGTACTCACACAATCCACCACCATCTTGCCAAGCTCCCTGGCCCCAAAGACGGTCTTCGCCAGCTCCCAAGGGTTGGAGGGGCGGAAGACATCCACAGAGCTCACTGGGACCTGCGGAGGCTTCCCTGTCCCCAGGGAGACCACCAACCCCAATTTTCTTACTTCATGCCTCTGACCCTGTGGACAAACAAAAGATTTGTTTGCAAGGACCAACAATTAAGGCAGAGCATGTCTTTCAGAGTCTTGGGGAAGCTCTGAAACCCAAGGCAAAAGGCCAGGTAGTCTTTTCTCTTCCCCATCCTCCCCCTTTAGTATTGCCTGGTGAGACAGGTACAATCCATGTGACTTAACAGCTACACTGTTCTGTCCCTTTCAGCCCTGGCTACACCCAAACCCATGGGATCACCCCACAGATGAGGCCTAGCACCATGAAGTCAGCTAGGACTGTGAAACAGTCCAGCTCTTTCAGTCGTTTTGGCAACTCACCTCCCCTTTCAGCTACAGGGAGCAGCAGCTGCCAGTAGTCAGTCATCTTTCTGAGGAACTTGCCAAACCACAGCAGGGATTTGCCCTTCAGCCTTACAGAGTGCCCTACTCTTGTCTTCTCCATTTATTTTTGGGCAGGAAAAGGTCCTGCAGAGCCATGTCAAGGGCCACACACCATCATCAACTGAATCATCATTGCTCAAAGCAGCAAGGACAGGCTGCCTCCCCATTTCAAACCCTTGTCAGAAGAGGTATTTCACCTCTTAGCCACCACTCCTAACACATATTATCCTCCACACACTCCCTTCTAGGGTGCTGCACTGCTAACTTGTTTAGCCACTAGAGAGGCATCCATTCCTAAATCCCCCTTTAAGGGAGGCTCAGTGGAGCCAATAAAGCCCTAGTTACCAGCCAGGACCATGAGTTTCCCTCACCTTTTTGATCAGCGTCTTGTTGTACTCATGGATCTCTGTCATGGCATCAAGGGTCGGGTTGTTGGCCAGCAGCCCACCATCCAGGAAGCGGCCTATGGGCCGGAAATAAGTGGGAGCCGCACCGCTGCAGCGGGCAGCACGCCACACAAGCTGGTCTGGAGGGAGAGAAAGCAAACAGCCTCTTGCAGCAACTTTCCTCTGTGGAAGAAGCACCCCGCCTTCACCAACATGAAGCAGAAGGGCTTGCAATCCTAGAAGACCACAGTTGCGCCTCTTTCTCCCAACAGGAAGGTCCTCTGCTTGGATCCACAGGACTATTTTGGTGTTTCTAAAAAGATGTGCTCACCACTTTCTACATACCCTGGGCCAAATTCGCTCTCTACTAGCTTTGTTGCTGCTATTTTGATGGTGAACCAGTTATGTTTGCTAGATAAAAAAGCAGCAAGCTAGAGGCAGCTGCAAGCTTCAGTTACGCAGCTTTTCCATTTTAATTTGCCTCTGAGGGAAAGGTCCTGACTGTAGACAGGGCTCCTCTAATAGATCCCTTTCTCATGATCCTCACTAGACAGTCCATTCCTGGTACAAGAGAAGCCAAGGTAGGAGGAGAGAGGAGAAAGGGGAACCATCACTAGAACCAAGCTACAAGTCAAGATGAGAGACGAGCCCTTGCTGGGACACCCCAATTTTCACAGCAATGGGAGGAAGAACAGGAAATCTTCCATCTCTGAGGGATGTCCCCCTCCTCTGCCAACCAGCTGGACTGGCACACAACCAGCACTTACCTTCTGGCTGAGTGAGTGGTTTGAAAGATGCGCTTGTCTTGTATTCAGTGGAGGTTTTTGTCTCTGGTACAGGGTAATTCCGGAAAAGGTGGAGCTCAGCTGGCTGTCGATCACACAATGTCCCTGTCACCATAACCCTGGGAAAGAGTACATGACAGAATGAGTAAAATGGGAAATGGCTTCAATAGTCTGCACATCACACTCCTCCAGACCTTTTCTAAGGAAACACTAAGCATCTCTGCTGAGAGGGGTCTAGAGCACCCTCAGGACAGCATCAACCAGCGCAGCCCCAGGCAGGACTTACTTGGGTTTTCGGACATCTGTCATTTTGGTGTTTTCCCCAAACTCCTTCTTCAAGAACTCATCCAGGGGCTCCGACTCGTAGGGCCGAGAGCCCCGGAACACCATGTCCTTCATGCGGAAATACAGGCAGCGCATGTAGTCCATGGACTTCCCTGAGACCAGCATCAGCAGGAGCAGGGAGTGGGAGGAAAGGCAGGCAGAACAAACAGCACATCAGAGACAGGATTCTCCAGGACCAGCACGAGATGGGAGGCGTCGTTCCCAATCCCATCCCCTTCCCAGGCTGCCTGGCATCTGCTCAGACCTCAGCAGCACGACTAGGAAGGATTAAAGAGGAAGAGCAAGCGTGGAGTGTAGTTTCCCACTACTAGAAAACACCTATTACCTTACTGTAAAACCCTCACAGAGAGAGCAGGAAGAAGAGGACATTATACTCTGCCACCATGCACTTCCCAAAACCCAGAAAGCTGCTCAAGGCCAGCTGATGTGAGAAGCAAGCACAAAGCCGGGTCCGGACTTTTTTTCATTAACAGACATCCCTTCCCTCTTTGGCAGGGACAACAAAACTCAAAGAGGCAGCTCCCACCCCACATCCACTCCCCACTGAGGAGTGCTTGAGCCCACAGGAGCGAGAAGCAACCCATTATTTGCATTGTCCTCACCATGTACAATAGCCAAGGCCAAGATACCCCCAGTGCTGGTCCCTGCGATCCAGTCAAAAATCTCACGGATGGGACGGCCTGCAGCCTTTTCAATAGCCAGGAGGAGCTGGATGAGCACCAGGCCCCGGATGCCCCCTCCATCCAGACAAAGGAGGCGGTCACGACTGGACAGAGATAAGAGACACAGATGAGTGGGAGCTGTGGGACAGCTTACAAGTGCCACAGTAACAAGAACACCGCTATGGACAGCGTAGTCACTGAGCAAATAAAAAAGTAATAAAGCTTTATAAGCTTTAATAAAGCTTATAAAAAAAATAAGCAAATAAAAAGTCACAGTGTTGCTTCCTCAGACGTAAATAAGACTGGACCTGGCCAGATATGCCTTGTCAGAGCTGGTGCAACACCATTTGCTCTCTTAGCCATCTCCAACCTCTACACCAGAGAGACATTCACAAGCTGAAAAGGCATCCAAGTCCCTTACAATGCAGTAGTTTATAATGTGTCATAATTAAAAAGCAGACATCCCTAAGATCCTGCTAGCAGCACTTCAGTGTCAACCGCTCAACGCCAGGTGAGGTGTAGGCACTGCCAAGGCAGCGCACAGCCTGGTAAAAGAGCTGGGTGAGCATCAGGGCAGCGTGTGGAGATGAGGATATCGCAAAGCTAAAATGGCATTTTGTGCCCAGAGGCAGAGGGGAAGGACAGAGCAGGAGCAGCAGCTCACCTGCTGAGCTTGGGCTCCACTGCAGCTCCAGAGCTGCAAGCAGGAAGAAGTACAGGTTTTGGCAAAAACTGCAAGGTCAATGGACATTAAAGAATGTCAGCTCTAAGGATGCCACACCCATGGGTGCTGGGGCAGGGGGGAGAAACCACGCACATGGCTTTCACCTTCAAGTTGCACAGGAGCCTGGACAGAAACTAGTCCTCACTTACCTTCTTCTACCGTCACTGGGCGAATCCACAACATCTGGTGCCTTCAACAACTGTCCAAGTGTTGTGGAAACATACAGAAGGTCCTTGTACCCTAGAGGGCCAGGAACATGCAAAAGGGGAAAAAAAAATAAAAATCAGAGACCACTTTGCTACTTGAACCCTCTGACACGTGCCTCAGAGATACTAGTCAACCAAATTATACTTAATCAA
Organism: Pedionomus torquatus; assembly: GCA_013398155.1. Classification (NCBI taxonomy): domain Eukaryota; kingdom Metazoa; phylum Chordata; class Aves; order Charadriiformes; family Pedionomidae; genus Pedionomus; species Pedionomus torquatus. Next base: position 43,866 of record VZRU01015379.1, read on the forward strand.
TTACAAAACCTTCAATTACTCTTCCTACTTTCTCTGTCCCCAGAAACCTTGGTCAAGGTAACCAGACCTCCAACCTCTGTGGTAGAGCATTTCCACCATAATCACACAAAACACCCCTCTCCCTTCCCATTCCAATAAAGCTCCCTGCAGGAGACACAAGCCATCTTACCCATAGCCACCAGGTACACACACCCACCCCACCCCCCGATTAAACTCCACACTAAAGAGGAGAAACCCTGTCTTTAGAGAAAGCAGGTGGAGATGCACTGGCAAAGACGAAGCAGATGATGAGCAAGTATGCAAGAGAGAAGGCAGAGCCTAGCAGCGTGCCCACTAAGCAGTTTACTGCAAGCCGCAAGATGAGACCTAAATCTACTCCTGCGAGGTAACCTAGGCAGGAGAGCCGTGGGGACAGGGTGGCTTGCCATTACCACGCAGCTGATGTACACCCAGGCCGCCCTGGGTGTGGGGCACCAATCCAGCCTAGGTGAGAAGCCAGCCTGCGAAACCAAAAGAAGAACGGGGGGGGAGAGAAGTTAAATACTCCTGCCAGTGCCCAGGCCA
>VZRU01015389.1:6738-33167 GCA_013398155.1 Pedionomus torquatus
GAAGGGTTTTAATCTCCCCTCTTCCAGTTCAAAACCCTTCTCCCTTGTCCTGTCCCTCCCCTCCCTGACCAAGAGTCCCTCTCCAGCTCTCCTGGAGCTCCCTTCAGATCCTGGAAGGCTGCTCCAAGGTCTCCCCGGAGCCTTCTCTTCTCCAGGCTGAACAGCCCCAGCTCCCTCAGCCTGTCCTCGTAGCAGAGGTGCTCCAAATCTCTAATCATCTTGGTGGCCCTCTGCTGGACCCGTTCCAACAGTTCTACGTTCCGTCTCAGTTGAGGACTCCAGATTCAAAGCCGCTCAGCAAACAGAGATACTCCCATAACCACTATTTATCATGTTACCTTGCAAGATTTTACAGAACAACTCATGTTTCTGAGCCACTGGTGAACCTTGGCTCCCGATTTGTCTAGTTTAAAGCAAAAACCCAAACAAACGTGCCTCTGCCCACGTGGACCGAAGAGCTGTGGGAGCAGCAGCGGTCGCTTGGTCCGGCAGCAGGACCCCCGCAGCCATCCCCAGGGCTGGGAGCCCAGCAGAGGGGGGGTCAGGGCTGCAGGGACTTGCCCCTACACCCCCTGGGGCCTTGGGGGGCCCTAGACCTTCACATGGGGCTGGATTCCACCCACTCCACAGGGGCATTGTTTGCCCTTTCAGCAGGAATCACTCGGGTGCACCAGTGGCTGGGACCTGGATCAACCCCCACCTACCACCATCACCCCCAACCAAGCTCCCCTCCACGGGCACAAAGGGTTAAACTAAACCTCCTGCCGTCCATAACCACGGCTTCTCCTGCATCACATGGCCCCTTCAGCATCTCCCCACAAAAGGCCCGATTTAATCCCGGCTGCAGACGACTCACATTGTACTGGCAGACTCGGGGCGATGTCAGGCGATCGGGTTTCCCACTAATACCCCCGGCACAGCCCCAGCGCAGGGCAGGAACAAAGGCTGCTTTGTTACCGGGGAGGGGGGGGGAAACCATCCCCTGAAGATATGAGCAGTTGCAGGAGGGTTCAAACTGTTAAAAGGACTCAAATATTATTTAATGAATACATTCGAAATGAGGTCTCGCAGCCCAGAACGCTTTTTAGATCATCATTTAGAAAGAGCCCACCTTTTCGCGTACTTCTTCATGAAGTCATCGTTTTTGGGTTTTAATTACAGCCAATTTGCTTCCAGGCCTGTTCAGGGGCTTCACTTGTCGGTGTCACTTGGTTCTTTCTCCGATGTGGTTTTAGCTGGTGGCCGCTGGATTGTTCAGAAGTCATTATTTATATACCCTTGGGCTGCATTTCTGCAGCCGTGAGAAGGGAGGGAGGCACAGGACACTGCAAAAGGAGCAAGAGCTCCAGGGACTTGGAGAGGGTGCTAAAAACAAGCTTTGAAAATTAGGCAATACGCTAAATCGGTGTATCAAGATGGGAGAGAAAGTTCAAATTCAACAAATACCTTGAAGTTCTCGTTCAAGTCTTCAGTATGCCGTTCTCAGCCGCGTAATTTCAGAGGGAAAAAAATGAAAGAAACCGGGTAGATGCTGGTTCCAAGTAGAAACATCTCTCCAACCTGAGGAAATGAAGTTTTAAAATGAAACTGGACTTTGCTGGGCTTGTAGCGATGAGAAAGCCACGGCTGCTCTGAAGCACAGGAGGCAGATTTTTGACCGAGGGGATGACACGAGCGGGTGGGCGCCGAGATTCACGGTTTGAAAACAGCCCCACAGCATGTCTAGAAAAAAAAAAACATAAGGAAAGAGCGACACAGCAGAATAAGTGGGAGAACAAGTAGCAAAAGAAGCAGAAGAATGAGCACCAGAAAACAAGGCACCGGGCAAGAGCAGAACTGCTTCCAGGTTCTGTCAGCAAAGTGCATTGCAAAGCAAAATGTGAGATACCCTTTGGCCAGCAAATCCCTCCCGTCTCTGTCACCTGGGGACACACACACACACAAAACGTTTATTAAAATGGCCATTTCAGGTGCATCTCTGTGGAGAAGAGGGGAGGAACATCGTGACCGTAACCCACCATTCAAACGGAGGCAGCGACACAAGACCCTGCCCGACCTTGAACCATCAGAACTTCCCTCAAGTCAAATTAAGGGTCTGGCTTGTCCTGGGGTAGGCAACACCCCGGGTGGGAGCGACTGAAAATAATGCCCCCAAAAAGCTGGGTTTGACAAACCCAGTGACCCCAAGCGGCACAGCTTTGTTCTTGGTATGGTCTGGATGTTGAATTCTGCCCGTGGCGGGTACCAAGAAGGTGAGGAGGGGCTCAGGGGTGGATCAGACAGCCCCAGGGGCTCAAGGCCCTGGTGAGGGGCACAGCGGGCACCGTCCCCTGGACAATGTCCCTTCCATTTCCCATTCTCCCCAGAGACACCCCCCTTTCCTCCCGCTTTCCTTTCTTCAGAAACCTCCTTTAAAATTCCTAATTTCCAGCCCGAGCACCAGTGAGGCTGAAGTCAAACCTTGCAGGGCCGCGAGGCTCTTGCCAATTAGTTGCCGTTGATTAAAATTCATTTTCCATATAAATTCAACCCAGGAGAAAGCTCTTCATAAAGAGAGTTAGAAAACTACAAAGAAAATATTTTTCCTGATGTCTCTATCGGGGCGTAATTCAACAGAGAAGAGGAACCGAACTGCAGGCACCGAGTGGGAAATCACAGTCGCTGCTCCAAGTTCTGGACTTTGCCTTAAAAACCGCGGCACCGTCCCAGACGGAACCTGGAGAAAGATTAATTAACGAGAGAAGCGTAAGCAGTGAATTTGCGTGGTCCCCACATGCTCTCAGTTGTAGGGCAGCCATCCGCGAGCCCTGCCTGGGGCCAGGGAGGGGAGCTGCACGGGGGTCCCCGGGGCAGGGGGTGGGAAACGGGCCGAGAAGGAGAGGAGCATCTCGGAGAACCTCCACCCGCCCAGCAGCACTGACCCCGAGCTTCCCTTGCACAGACACCGTCATCTTCTCCAGGAAACCACATGTTTTGAAGACTCTTTAAAAAAAAATATATTAATTTCTTTGTCAGATTAATAATTCTGGCAAAGGCCTGCTGGGACAGGACGAGGGGCAATGGACTTAAGTTGGAGAAGGGTAGATTTAAGTTGAATATTAGAAAAAATTTCTTTACACTGAGGGTGGTTGAGCACTGGACCAGGTTGCCCAGGGAGGTGGTTGAGGCCCCTTCCCTGGAGATATTCATATTCAATGAAGCCCTGGGCAACCTGGGCTAGTTGGGGGTGTCCCTGTGACTGTGGGGAGGTGGAACTAGATGACCTTTGGAGGTCCCTTCTGGCCTGGAGGATTCTATGATTCTATAGTTCCTGAGAGAGGAGACGACCCTTGGGAAAAACGTTCTGGCTACAAAACGTGAGCGTGTAGAAAACGACAGGTTTCTACACGCCAGAAGAAACAAAGATATGCCATAAGATTACCCGTGGCCTCTCCAGACACCACTTCATCCCGACCACCGCAGCCCTACGTTCTGCTCCCACCACCACCACGTGAGTCGCCCGTAGCCACGTGGGGCGTCTTGGTGGACACCCCGGTACCTGCTCGGGAGGCTCAAAGGCAGAGCCAGGCTCTTCCCAGCTGGAAAGGGGATGGTCCTTCACTGGGGGGACTCTCTTCCAGCAAAGGTGACCCCAAGCCGTTGGGTTGGGGGAGAAATGCTGTAAAGAGGAGCAGGATGGCTCCAACTTTGACAATGCGTCATCGTTTGCTAAAGCCAATGTTAACTTTGGGAGCCGCTGTGATCTACAAATTAATGGAAAGCGAAAATAAACATCAGCTTTAGCTAATTGCCCTCCACAAATAGTGCATAATAAGGCACAAGGCGCTACAGATAAGGCTTTATTGGGATTTGAAGGCTGCGCAGGAAACTGTTGGTTATTTTTCCTCATCGATCAGAAGCCACAGAATTAGAGCCCATATTTCATCGCATCAGCCCTGACTGGTTGGAAACGTTGGAGTCTGCCCCCATGAGATACTTGTTCCTAAAACCTACATCAGAAAGGGGTTTTAAACATCTCCCAGCAATTAGAAATGTATTATACGCAGGGAGCTCCCATTTCCTAGTTACAGTTTAAATGCTTTCGAGATAAGAAGATGCTCTAATTGACTCAATACTCTTTATATTTCTTCCCATGGTGCTAAAAGTTTACGGTGCAGCCTCAAAATTGGATCAGCCCGACCTCTGTGTGCTCTGACTTCTGATACAAAGCCACGCCGAGAGGGAGAGTTCCAGCAAAAAAACCTGTCAGCTGCTGAGCTCCTACATCTACCGGCTCGAAACACAGGGAGGAGGGTCAGAAAAATGGTAACTTCACCGAGTGGGATAGAAATATATATTTATCTGTTTGTAAAACGGTATCAACAGACATTTCATCAGGGTTTTGCTTTGTGGTTTTTTTTGTTTTTTTTTTTTTTTTTAAAAAAAAAGTGTGCTTACTCTTTTAGAAAATTCAGGGGAAAAAATTTTAGGAAATTCAGGGAAAAAAAAAAAAAGATAATGGTTGTTTATTCGTATGAAATACAGTGAATCCTGAGACACTCAACAGCACCTGTCACACGTGACCATTTCAATGGTCATATTAGGAAACTGTCTAACGCTTACCTTTAAATCTTACTTCTTTCAAGTCTCTGGAAGCTCAACAGAATGTGTCAGGTTTCCAGAATCACAAAATGGTTCTAGTTGGAAGGGACCTCAAAGATCACGGAGTTCCAACCCCCCTGCCCTGGGCAGGGACACCTCCCACCACACCAGGTTGCTCCAAGCTCCATCCAGCCTGGCCTTGAACCCCTCCAGGGATGGGGCAAACTCCCAGGTTTGTTCCTACCTCAAATGCAGCAACAGAAAGAATGGCTTTTTTTTTTTTTGACATGAAAAGGAAAGCATAAAATGCCAAACAATATTGACCCTCAGATGAAAGGACTGTCGCCGTAGGGAGGAGGCGCTGCCCATTCTCCAGCCCCTGGAGACCAGCCGTAAGTTTTTCTTCTCGTCCAAAAATAGGCTGAGAGCAGCCCAGAAAGCCCCCCCACAGGGCTGGCACCGGCACCCCCACACCTACCCCTGGCTCCGGGGACAAGGGCTGCAGCCACAAGGGATATTCCCACTCCGGGGTCTCGAGCGATGCCGAGGAATCCACGGGGACAGCGGGGGACGCAGCTGCGCTCACCCCTGCCAGCTGAGCGTGACAAGGGGACCAAAAGCACTTCCAACTACGTGCTAGAGCTCCTAAATACGGGTGAATCAACTGGGATCAGGGAAATTCAGAGGAAGTTCTTACCAGAGACGTTTTCAGGGCGCTCAGAGAGCACTCAGGGTGGAAAAACCCAAGGCACCCACCATCACCCCACACAAATCTCCGCAGAGTTTTTTTTCCCCCCCTGACATTTCCCAGTCTGGGAAAAAATGGAAAACATTCTCCTTTCTTTGCAATGATTAAAAAAAAGCCTCCAGAAGAAACAAAAAAAATCATTCCATCCAAGTCCCTTTTAGGCCTCAGTTCTGTGCAGCCAAGTGATGGATTTAAAAGGTTACTGCCGGAATATGGTTCACAGCAGTCTATCACAGTGAATAAATATCACGTTTACATATCCATTATAACAAAACTACGTTGCACTTCCATTGCTTCACGTTGGTTTGCCATCTGGAAGCTAAACAAGCTGTGTAGTAAAGGAAAAAAAAATAATAAAAAAAAAAATAAAAAAAATTCCAATTTTGCCTTTACTAAAAGGAGCCACATGATTTTTAATTTATAGCGGGCGATTACCAACCTTGGCAGGCAGAAATCTGCCCGCCCAGAGCCAGAGCTGTGCCCAGGCTGGGGGGGAGGAAAGCTCACACCGCCAAGAAGGGCTCAGAGAACCCATTGCAGACGGGAGCACGGGGCCAGGGACCAGCCTGGAAACCCACCTGAATTCATCCCAGCTGCCCCGAGAGGGCTGAGCCTGGCACAGGCGAGCGGCACCGCTCCGTTCCTGCCGTTGTATGACCAGAAACACCCCGAGGATTGGCATTTCTTTGCTCTGAGCCTTCCATTGAGAAGAAAACCCCAACCCTGTGAACAACACTGCCCATCACCACCCTGAAGGACGCTGCCAGAGTGTCACCAAGGCAGGGTGGCCCTTGTCAGTCTGGGTCCTGGTCCCCAAACTTCCCACCGCCCTCAGTACCACTCAGATGGGCACCAACACACACACAAACTCACCCTTTATAGCTCCTGCTCCCCAGACACCGAGTAGTAGCTGTGAATCGCCCAGATCGAGAGGGTCTCCATGTGCCATCCCCTGCCCTGGTGACACCCTCCAGGGGCATTCTCCAGTGCTGGTTGCAGGTTTCCAACCCCAGGTGGGGGATGGAGGAGCGTGCGTCCTCCTTCCTACGCGCTATGCAGCCCTTTTGCCTTTTGTTTGGCTAAAATAAGGATCCTTCCTGCTGAAAGCAGAAAAAAATCTACTCTTTGCTCTTCCCCGGAGCCGTTCTGCAGCCGCTGTGGTGCCAGACCCTCTGCCCTCACCCCCACCGCTGCCTCTGCGCTACCTCCCTGGGCTAGAGCATCCCTGGAAATGGCTTCCAGCATCCCATAACACAGGCCCAGTGCACGTCCCAGGGCTCAGGGGTAACAGAGGCTCCTGCTCCAGCTGCCCCCGCCGTGCTCCCAGCCCCTCGGCTCAAGGGCAAACCCCGGGGGTACCTGGGCAGCGGAGACAGGCAGCAAACCCAGCGCCAGCCACCTCCTTGGCCAAGGGTGACGAGTGTTGAGAAGGGGGAAAAATAATACAGGAGTAAAAGCCTTGCTGCAGACAATCCCAAGCAGCAACGCAGACACCAGTTTAATTCTCCGTTTCAGCAGGAAATGCTGGAAATTGGGACCCGAGAGGAAAAGTTACACTGTCCTCAGGACTGCAACGGTACCTGGTACCAGCCGTCACCCTCAAGCCTTCCCAGAAATCATCCGCTACAGGACTGAACCGAGGACGTCTCCTGCCACAATTCCATCACCTCTTCCCTTGCTCCTGCAGTTATCAGGTTATTTTTAAATACCTGAAATAAACGCTAGATTGTGACTGGGACTCCTTTCAGGGAGCTGTAGGGAGCAAAAAGGTCTCCCCTCAGCACCCCCCCCTTGTCCAGGGTGAACGCCCCCAGCTCCCTCAGCTGCTCCTCACAAGACCTGGGCTCCAGACCCCCTCACCAGCTCCGTTGCCCTTCTCTGGACCCGCTCCAGCGCCTTCACGTCCTTCCTGTGGTCAGGGACCCAAAACTGGCCACAAACCTAAGAGGTTTCTCAAACATCCTCACCAAGAGATCCACAGATTGACGTTCACCCCTTTGATCTGGAGGAGCCAAGCTGTTGGAAACCAGCCTTGGCACCGCTCAAGGGCACGTCCGTGCCTTCCAACCCAGCCACCTCCTGCCTCCACCCCAGCTCTCCCACAGCAGGGCCATCTCCAGCCTTTCTTTGCATTTTTCCTTTAATTAGCAGCAGCTGTAAGGCCCCAGCTGCTGCCGACCAAGAGCATCAAACCCAAGCCTCTGCAAAACTCAGCCCAGCACCTTGAGGTGGCCACTCAGGATACATCACAACAGCAAACCACCTTCTCCCTACTCTCTGTTGTTCCAGCTTGCGCTGCTCAGCCCAAAATCCTAGAACACCCCACAAGAAGCCAACCAGCCCCTGCCTCCCCTCTGCCCCCCAACTCACAACTAACACAGAAAGCCAAGGTTTGAGCTCACGACCGCTGCAGCGTGTCCTCACAGGGCTTCCAGCCTCCTCACTCAGCTCAATAAACGCCAGCTCGTTAGCAAACTGCAAAAACTAACACCTAAGAAAAGAGACAGAGCATTTTTATGATCAAATTTATTTAATTTCATCGACTGCTTTACTGTAGGTCACACCAGAGACTGCCGAAGTAAACTAAACATTTTACATTCACTACGAGATTCTCTCCGATTATCCACAATTAGTTCCAAACCCAAAGAAATTCTGGGTCCCTTTCCCTCAGTTTGCATTTGATGGGACTTGTGTCCCAGCACCAAAGAGGAACGGAGCCCTGGGGGTCCCAGGGGGTGCAGCCCCCACCCCCGGGGGCTGCCAGCACTTCCACCATCCTACCCATGTGTGTGTGTGTGTGTGTATACACGCACGTCTCTCTATATATTTACAAATCCAAGCCCCTGATGGTACAGAGGACAAATAACTGTTTAATCATCAATCAAGAAAGGAAAAAAACAAATCTCCAAAGCCCTGAATTTCGCAGAGTGTAATTAGAAGGGCCAAAGGGGTGCAAAGAGGAGAGGGGGCCCAATGTCCACACCCAGCCCACCCTGCAAGCTCCGGGAAATTCTGTCACTGCTCCTAAGGGAAATCACATCACTCCCATATTTGAGCAAAGCGGGTCCCCAGTGATTCCAAAATACCTGCATTTAGGTGAAATCGATTCCCAAATACCTGGATTGAGGTGAAATTAAAAGACGGAAGCTTAAAAGCAAGGCTTGTCCCGTCGAGGTGCCTGGGGATGCTGGGAGGAAACCAGGTGTTAATAGAACTTTATCTAAGTAGTGTTATTAAAATAATTTGTTTCTGATCTACCAAGGACTTTGATAATATACATCTATGATATGCGCTGAATATTTCCTTAAAAAACACTGAAGACATTTTCCCTAGATGAGAGTTATCTACAGGAGGTCTTTATTACACCATCTTCACTCTTACGTATCGGCCCCTAACAAATAGCGAGAGAAATCTATCAGATGCCACGATTTTAAATTTCATCATATCTGAAAGCACACATCTTCTTTTAAAGTGTATTTTCAACGTGAAAAGAGCTAAAATAAAATAAAATAAAAATCACAATTATATCCCGTTGCATAACGCCTGTAAAATCAAGACCGTTGGCGCAGCTTCCAAAGGCAAACTCTGGAAAAGGGTGATTTTATTAACAGAAGAATTAATTTAGGGAAGGGCTGTCACCCCCCAACCCCCTTTGCTCCCACTGCCCGGCCTGAGACACACTCAAAATATTCTACACGTACTCTCAGGAGCTTTGTCTAAAAAGCCAGCTTCTAGAAAACGTCAAATTGCAATTATTTTTATAAACCACAAGCCATTTTTCCTTAATCTTGGCAATTTTAATGAAGAAAAACCATTAGCATTTCAATGTACAAAAGTCCAATAAAACATGTCTTTTTGTGTGTGTGTGTGTTTGCTTTTCTTTTAAATCAGTGAATGGGTAAAGTTTGGGTTAAACTTACTCAACATTAAAAGTTTTCCAATTTCTACTAATAGCATTTTTTTTTCCCCCTTTTTTTTTTTTTTTTTTCCTCTGATTTGACTACAGGATAAGGACAATCCAGAAATAAATAGCTATAAATACATTCATTGTTCCTATTCCAAAAATAATCACATAGGGAAGACACAAAACCAAACTGAACTTATTTGAAGCCATTTCTTTACAGTGAGACACGGGACAGTCAGAGCAGAGTGACTCGAGAGAGGGCAGGGAGGGGGGGAGAAAAAAAAACAAGGAGGAGGGAAATAAATTGGTCCAGTATCGACATTCATGAAACATACCAGTTAGGATAATTCTGCAGTTAATTCGTCCTTTAAATGACACTACTCGGTTGATTTTTTTTTTATTTGCTTCAGGTTTACAGAATGAAAGCAATTTCCTTTGAATCGTTGCTGAGGACAGGGAGAGCACCCTGGAGACACTGTAACAACCCCTTCAGTATGCATGTGCGTATATATAATTATATACAAATAATCATGCATCCACACACACATTTGTATAGCGACACTGCACGTGACGGTTAAATCCATCATCATTCATCATTGGCAGCACTCGTTCCTCTGACTTGGCCTTGATAACGTAACTGTAGAGAAAGAAAAGACACAATTCAGCGTTAACAGCGTCCTCAGACCTGAAGTTCTAAACGGGCAGGTTTATTATCTCCAAGAGGAGCAGGGCAGGGCAGACAAAATGTCACCAGGACCCAGCAAACGGTACCGAAGCAATGCAAGACTTGGCGGGGAATCTTAATTTGAGACTCTTAATTAGCCCTCGCCGGCGGGCGGCGGCGCCCCTTTCCGAGGAGCTTCACACTCATCACAAGGGTTTACAGACCTGCTCTGGCCGGGGATCCCACCCACAGGGGTTAAACCAGTCACGGTGGGAAACTCCACCATTAAAGTACTGGGCATGAACACTCCAAACCTCCTAACTCTCGGACAGCTTGTTTCCCGCAGCGAGAGTTTTAATACAATTTAGTATTTACAAACGTCCGTGTGGAACTGGACTTCAAGAACTCAACATGCCTTGAAGACAACAGTCCACAGCTCCCCTAAATTACGTGGACCGACTCCATCACAGCCATCACTGCTGCTGAGTGAGCAGCAAAATTATGCTCCCTGATTTCTCTGACTGAGGCCCAAAAGGCTACTTTGCAGGTTCAGAGCCACCCGCTTTGGGGTTCTCTACCAGGTAAGCACACGGAACCGGGTTACGCGGCGTTCTGCCACCTGCCCTGCGTCTGTCTGTGGAGAAGGTCTTGGAGATGACACCACGGGTCTTCTGCAACTGTTTGATCACCAAGAGGTTATCAACCAGGAGGGAGAGAAGGCCCAGAAGTGTTATCTGGATATAACTCCACTCAGACTGGGAATGTTGGCATGGTTCAGCCTGGAGAAATCTCCAGGGAGACATTATTGTGGCCTTTCAGTAACTAAAGGGGGCTCCCAAGATGGGGACAAACTTTTTTAGGAGGACCTGTCGTGACAGGACAAAGGGGAATGGTTTTACACTTTGGGAATTTAGATGTAAGTGGTAAATTTAGATATAAGGGTAAATTTAGATAGTGGGTAAGTGGGTAAATTTAGATATAAGGAAGAAATTGTTTACAATGAGGGTGGTGAAACCCTGGCCCAGGTTGCCCAGATCGCTGGTGGATGTCCCATCCCTGGAAACATTCAAGCCAGGTTGGACGGGGCTCTGAGGAGCCTGATGGCCCTGCTCGTGGCAGGGGTGTGTTGGATAGCCTTCAGAGGTCCCTTCCAGCCCAACCTGCTCTATGGTTGCAGATGATCCCTGCCAGCAATTCCCATCCATCAGAACATTATTCCCTTTTCTCCTTTGCCATCCAGCAGTTGACTTACACAGCTTGATCTGCCTCAGAACCTACAGAGAACTCCTCTAGGCGTCAGCAGCCAAAGTGCCTCGAACGGAACCCTTCTTACGCATCTAAACGTAAAATAAAACTGTGAGCTACCACACACAGAACCTATCGCGCTCTTGGTTAGTAAGAGAGAAGTAACGATCTACGTGACCAGGACCTGCTTTTTCCTGGCCTGGACCAGAACCAGCCTCAGCTACAGCTGAGGTTTCTTTTTTTGGAGATGGGGTATTTGGTGTTTCTGTTTGGTGAGGAAGCCTCAGAACTCTACAGCAGCTGGAAGTGGTGCTCCTTTAATTTTTAAGGAGCCCACGATGCTTCAGCATGGAGCCACGCTGGTCAAAATACCCAATGTGGCATTTCTACCCTCAGGAAGACGCAAGGTTGGTCACGGTGTTCTGGCAGTGCTCTGCACTTGATTAACTGGTGGGATTTAACGAAGCAAAGGTGCTTCTCAGCTTCAGAAGTCAGATACGTAAGGCACTAAGCAAAAGAAAAACAGTGAGAAAAGGATGGGGTGGGACAGAAAAACTCTGAAGAACATGGATAAGGACTCAGAGTAACAAAAAAAGTAACAACAACAGAGATCCAAAACATAAAGATGGACTTAAGACGAAGAAAGGGACCAACAAAAGAACTGAAACATGCAGAGAATCCAAAGAGAAAGATTAGTTCAAGCCAGAAAGAAGGGGAGGTGTTAATGAGGAAGGGGCAGCAACAGGCAGGTGTGGGGGGGAGAAAATGGGACGCTGCTGGTATCACTGGGCTTGTTTCTGCACTGGTTTGGTTTTATGCATCATGGAACTGCAGAGACCAACCCTGCCAAAATCCCGACTGCTGCTCTGCGGGGACGGGAACGGGAAGATATTCTTGTGGTATCACTAAGCACTCACTTCCCAGAGGTCCTGGCAGTAAAACAAACCATTTGAAGTATCCTCGGGATTTAATAGAAGCTACTCTTGAGCACAATGGGTGGAGCAGTCGAACATGAAACATAAAACCAAATTATTTGGGATAAGATTAGCGTTCCTGTTGTATTTGGCAGCGCTATTTTTGCCTGTAGGTCATTCTCTGATAATCCACTTCACCACAAAAACCTTGACAATGCACCATTTATAGGGTTTTTGTAGATACCCCTATTGTAACAGTAGAGAAAAACGAAAATATTTTAACTGTAGGTCCCCACTCCTCTCACATTTCACAATACACACAGACAAGCTGAGTTAGTGTAACTAACCAATATGTTTCTCTCATGGAAAACTGACTTTTTTTTTTTAAACAATACACGTAAGTTCCTGATGCTTCCATCTTACATAGCAGCTATCAGAAATAAACTCTGCATTGCTATGCAAAACAAGAAAATGGTAAATAGACATGTTTGATATTTAAGGATGAGGATAAATGTTATACCAGGAAGATGTGGTCTGGGTTTGGGTTAAAGTAAGAACTAAAAAGCAGCAAATATTTGGCAAAAAAAAAAAAAGTATTTAAAAGAAGTGACTTACCAGTGCGAAATGTGAAACCGAACTTTCTCTACAGGAAGACAAACATCCACAGAGACACAAAAGGGAGTTCCTCACCCACAGGTGTGTCAAGCGCTGCTCGCCCTCTCCAACGCACACCTCCTGTGCTCTGCTCACCCTCCCACTACCCTTTCCTCAGAGAAGAGGGATGAAAGCCCTTTCATTCCAAGTAAAGAACTACGGGGGTGTGAAAGGGAACCCTTCTGACAAACATCAGCTGGAGGGAGGGAAGTGGTTCCTCCACCTCCTTCGCAGACCCCTAGGAACGGGTGGCTCTAGGAACGGGTTCTGGAATGAAGCGGAATTAAAGAAGAAATCCACGTGATCCGAGAGAACGCCTGCCGTAATCAAAAATACCCAAATGCCCATGGGAGAGCAGTGGGTTTGCAAGAGCAAGGGAACATCACTCTTCCCCAAAGCACGTTCTGGGCTCTGCTGCCAACTCAGACAAACCTCTCGGCTTATCTGGAAAGAAAGTTTGGTTCTACTGGCTCAGAACATCAACCTATTCACACACAGAAGAGTAAAGAAACGCCTCTTCCAGACCCAAACAGCATCTCTAGGCAATGCAGGAGGGCTCCACACAGCTCCTAAAGCCCAAACACAGAGAGTACAGTCAGTGGGGACAGAGGAGCTACAGCTGATTTTGATAGTAAAATCAAAGATGTGCGAGGCACAAACCACAAAACGCACTTCAGAACCACTCTCAGCAGGAGGTCTAAAGCACCAGGCAAGCTGATTAAAGATGTCCGGCAGCTGAAATGAGTTAAATCATGCAAAAAAAAAAAAACCTAACAAGTTATACCTGAAGACACAGTGTGTCTTGAAAGAAGCAAGACAATGGAAGAGAAATGACGAGCTGAATGGGTTTGGGGCATAAAGAGAAAAATGGGAAGGAAACAGAACCCCAAGTTCAAAGGCTGCAAAGAACTTCACAAACCTTCGGGATTTTAAATGAGACAGGTTCATGCCAAAGGTCAGGCTCTGGAGAGGAGCTACAGAAGGTGGCTTCCTGCCTCACCTGTGACGTTCCTCTGCCTCTTCACAGAAAGAGGAGAGAAAACACCCCGTGGAGGTGTCCCTGCCCAGGGCAGGGGGGTTGGAACTCGATGATCTTTAAGGTCCCTTCCAACTCTAACCATTCTATCTACGATTCTATGAGTTGCCCTCGAGACATCGGTCCAAAGCCAGATCAGGCCCTATGGATTTGGTCCTCACAGCCACTAACGCATTAAAATCGATGCTATCTGAAGCTGGTGGATTTTACCAACTTCCTCTTTACCAGTGAATTTCTCCATTTTGGTGTGCTAACTGGGATGAGCTGTGATGTGACACACAGAAGCTTGGCTTGAAAACACGTTTGAAGAGAAAAAAAAAATAATCAGAACCGATGAGGATTAGAAATGAAACAAAACAAGACACGTGATGGGAAAGCAAGACAGCTCTGAATTCTAAATGAGGGGTGGCAAAAAGGCACTGAATGGGAGCGCGAGTGTGGTGTGAATGGGACACCATAAAGACAAGAGGTGGTCGGGGCAGACATTCTGGATTTAGTGGATTTACCTTCCAGCCTGACACAAGACAGAACACAGCAGCTTGAAGAGTGGGGTCTGCCCAGGAGAAGCACTAAAGGGACCATAATGTTCATCAGCAATTACCCAAATACACACAAGGGGATGGACACCATGTAATTTTCATCGGTTCCTGACCAGAGTAATCTACAGGCAGACAGCACACAAACATCAGCCTTAAAAAACCCCCATCATTCTTACCGCTTCCAGCTCCTTTTGGGTTTCATCCTCCATTCTCCTAATGTCTTCCATAGTCAGATCGATCCACTTGTCAATCCAACAGAACAACTGGCGGTGAAAGTTGGTAAATATCCTTTTTTCTTGCTTTAAGAAGATAAAGAAACATTAGAGAATAATGGCTTACACTCTGCCAAAGTCTGGTAAAGTTCGACAGCTGTTCGACTCGAGACGTGACGATCTCCAGGTGCACGGTGTCAGGTTCAGCCTCTTCACTTTCCTGGATCCAATTTAAAGCCATCTCATTTCTCACATGCTTTAACAGAGGTTTTGCATCGCTCAAGCTACTGACTGTCCTCAAACACAACGCTGAGCAAATCAACACACAGTGAGACTTGAAAAATGCTGAAGACTCCTTTTAAAATCTGGTCTAGCTCTAAGGTAGCTTGAGACAGAATAAACGTAGCATCACAACAGCTAGCTCCTTCCCAAGCCCACCACCGTACTCAAGACAGTCTCCAGTGTCTCCTTCCCCTTACTTTGTATTGTGGCCATCACAAACTACCTTCTCCACCTCATTTTTAATTACTATTGTTTGAAGTTTTTCTCTTTTGCTATCGTATCTCTTAAAATTCATACACGTTGAAACCGCTTAGAGCCAAGAGCCCTGGTAACCACAACGAAAGAGGTCTGAAATCACCAGAACAGATTCATAAAAAACCATGAAATACTGGGGAAGCATCAGCATAAGTTTTATACAACTTTCAGCTTACAAGGAAATAAAAAAAATATTCAAAGGACTCTCTTCCTGACTCATGTTTTTGCTTACAAAATTGAGTGTTAAACCTTCACGACAGAGACTCTTTGCTTTTTTAATGGTGAAAGTCATTTAATGCCACCAGTGAACCACCGCCTCCACCGGTAGATCAAGACACAGATGTTTGTCATCGCTAAAGAAACGAACAGAAATTGCTTGACAGCAACTGGCAGGAAACTTCACCATTGCTTCTCCTCTAAAAAAACAAAAAAAACCCCACGCAGCAACAGAGAACCACCCCACCTGCCCCCCAGCAAGGAACCGGTGCTCACCTTCTGTATAAAGTTTTCAACTTTGTTCTGCAGTCCCCACCATTTAAATTTGATAGTCACCAACTTGTAAGCACACATTTTAGGACACTCTTCGTCAGTGGCTAGCTCTTTCTGTTTAGGGAGGAGAGAAAGGAAATTTTAATATTTTATTTTTTAAATTTACTTCAGTCAAATTGATTTATTATAGTTACTAGAAAGTATATTTCTATGTATTATAATTATGAATTATATTATCAATTTATATTAAATTAAGTTTTTAAAATATTATAATTATCGATACTATAATTATAAACATTATTAAGAATTCTAAGTATTAGTAAATACTCAGCACCGTACTCTGACCATGGGGTAACAGGGATTAACAATCAACCAGGGCACAGCCGTAAGACAATTCCATCCGGGCTGCAAACACATACTATAAATCTCAGTCTTAACATGGATTTCATTTCCATGATTTCCCACTTTCTGATGCTTTGAAAGGACAACGAAGCTCAATTACAGTAACGAGCATCACAGCAGTCTTTACTTTTGGGTCTGTTGCGTGAAGACAAATCACCTTTGCTTATTAACTCAACTGGAATTTTAAGTGAATCCAAAAAAGACAAGTCACACTGAATTTCTGCACACTGTTTTAAGACTAACATTGCCGGTCTCTAAGGAATTGTGAACTATTTTTTTTCTGCAGATAAAGACTTCCTAAGGTTGTAATATCAGTTCTTGGTACCTTCCAGTTTGGCCCCAGAGGTCCTCTCTTCGTCTTAACCGACTGGAATAACGCGGGGTCTTCGTCAGCTTTGTAGTCCTAGAATATAAAAAAAAAGGCCCGAGAGTCAGAAAAAACCCAAGCAGATTCAGCATCCCACTGCGTTAAGCTTGTGCTCGAGGGTATGGAATTGATTCTCCCGAGGGGTCTGGAGCAGGGTGGGTGGCGTTGGTCTGCGCTGAATACTCCATCACACCCGCTCATCATCTGTTTATACCACGAGGGCACACCAGGGCTCCCTTCTCCGTCAAAACTCCCTTCTGCTGCGCATGATGCAACATAAAGAGAGCCTCTATAAAACTGGAGAAAAGTCTTGTGAGGAGAGGCTGAGGGAGCTGGGCACGTTGGGTTTGGAGAAGAGGAGGCTGAGGAGAGACCTTCTACCTCTCTACAACTCCCTGAAAGGAGGGTGTAGCTGGGGGGTGGGGTGCGTGTCAGTCTCTTTTCCCGAGTCACAGGCGATGGAACAAGAGGAAATGGCCTCAAGTTGCACCAGGGGAGGTTCAGGTTGGGTATCAGGAACAATTTTTACACAAAAAGGGTTCTTAAGCCTCAGACAGGGCTGCCCAGGGAAGGGGTTGAGGCACCATCCCTGGAGGGATTTAAAAGATGGGTTGACCTAGTGCTCAGTGACGTGGGTTAGTGATGGTTTTTCNGGGGTGGGGTGCGTGTCAGTCTCTTTTCCCGAGTCACAGGCGATGGAACAAGAGGAAATGGCCTCAAGTTGCACCAGGGGAGGTTCAGGTTGGGTATCAGGAACAATTTTTACACAAAAAGGGTTCTTAAGCCTCAGACAGGGCTGCCCAGGGAAGGGGTTGAGGCACCATCCCTGGAGGGATTTAAAAGATGGGTTGACCTAGTGCTCAGTGACGTGGGTTAGTGATGGTTTTTCTCAGAGCCAGGTCGATGGTTGGACTGGATGATCTTAAAGGTCCCTTCCAACCCAGACAATTCTCTGATTGTATGACAAATTCTGTCCTATTAGGTTTGTAAACTTTTGAGGGGAAGAGAAAGCAATAACACAGAAACTTGTGTGCTAACATTTTCCAAGCTACATCAATATGAGATCATCACCCTGAGAAGGCAGAAGAGAAAGCGAAGGCAGCGTCAGCGAGATCACTGGCAAACCCAGAAACGGCATCATCTCAACCCGTGAGCCATCCATCCCCAGGCTGAGCACACAGAGGGCACACAGCAGCAGGCTGAGAGGTGCTGCTTTACACCAGACACCACTGATACCACCTCACATAACGTAAGGAAAAAAAAAGCTAATACAAATAGAATGGAACAGTGTATTTTATTATTAATATACTTACTAACTGACATGGTATGTTCCAAATCTATTTATTATTTTCCTATCGTAATTGTATTCCTATCATATATTATTTGTCACGCCTTCTGGTTCCAATTAGACAACACCAACTGTAATTGCTGCCTAACGGGCCCTTCCTGCGCCTGTTCCCCTTGGGAACAAGCAGAGAAGGGAGGTTTTCACCTTCCTTATCGCCCGGTGTTGATCACTAGTGAAAAAATGACACTGTTCTGGTCTGATCTGAAAACATCAACGCCAGTAAGAAAAATCAACAAGTCAAGAGACTGAATGAATCACTCTGATTATAAAGTGCACATATTTTGACGAGGTGACATTACCTGTAACTAGACTGTACCTCTGTGGTAGCTTATAAGAACCAGGACAAAAATCAGTTTCAAAGACCAAAAACCCACTGTAAACTTGTTATCAGGGTAACTGCCATCACTTTTTACAGCCCTGTAGTATCCAGTAACTGGAACGGGCAGGAAAATCAACATACTCCAAGGAGCTCACGCGGGACTAACAGATGCCTCACGACATGAGCAAGATACACAGGGTTAAACACACACCCAAGAGGAGATGCCTCAACTCGCTACGAGTTGCCATAAGGCACTGTCAAAAATCTGCAGTAAAACGGCTCCAAGCTTTCTTATGAATACAGAAATCTAACTGATCCACTTTCCTTTGTAACGCTACAATGTGAAATCTACATAAAATATTAATTAAAAAACCCAGAACTTAAGAAGTCAGCATCCTTGCTTGAAGAAAGCTGAACAACCTTCAGAGAAAAAGGCTCTCTCTCCACCAGGGAGACAGCTTCCCTGTTCCACGTAACGCACAAGTCTTGCCACATGATTAAAGTGAAATACACACGGTGATTTCTACGTTTGCATTGCAACCGCCTTCCTGAAAAAACAAAATAAAAAGAGAAACAAAGCAAAAAAATCCAACAAACATCACTATTTCCAAGTAACAGCCTGTTCATCTAAAAATCCTCCAAAGCTCTAATATTAAAAACTGCATCTGTTAACAAAAACTTGTGGTATCTTGTACCACCAGCGCTTCATACCTCTATGTCACGCTCTGCAGAAGCTTTGAACCCAGGCCTTTCAGGACTCACTTAAAACCACATCCCGTTAAGGGCAGTAAAAAACAAAGCCCTGTCTGGATGAATGTCTAGATGGACAAGAGAACGTTGCAGGAACTCTTCCCCGCGCACAAACCCTACCAGCGCGCACGGAAAAGAGACTGGACCAGAGCCAAAGTACAAATAAACAACAGTTCTTCACAGAGTTTAAGGAAAATATCTCTGCAGCAAGAGCTTAACTCCTGACAGCAACAAGTCCTTCTTAGGAAGAAAAACAGGCGGCTGTTGGAACAAATATTACAGCTAAAAACCCCCAAAGCCCTCTTGAAAGCTAGATGGGCAAAACATCATTATGCAGCGGCCTAACAACACAGAGGAGCTAAAAACCATTTCAAAGAAATACACAAATACTCTCATAGACAGCTTCCGCTCAAAATCTCAATATAATATGCATGAACGCAACAAACCATTATAAAGAATTACTTAGAGAGACTGTGAACCACGTACAATAAAGTAATAATTGCGACAAGCCCAGAATCCGGGCGCTTCTTTACAATTCTCATTTATAAGAGCTGCTCAAAGCAGTAACAGCCGTGCTGATAGCTCATACTTCACTCTACCAAGCAGCATAAAACTCCAAAGTGAACGTAAGGGACAGGAAGATTTGAAGAAAACTTTCAGAACCTAAACATAAAAATGATACAAGTCTGATGTCTTATCTGCAAAATCACGGGGAAAGCTTCCTGAACACAGAGCGGTGTAAGAGCAACCAGGCAGGCAGCCCCAATTTCTGGCTTTTCAACTCGGTATCTCCTTAGTCTTTTTTAAAGAGGAGAACACACAATTATGTGTTACTGAGCAGAACAGGCCCAGAAAGCTGACCAAGGAATCACAGGGATCTTCACGGTTGGAAAGGACCTCTGAGATCCCCCAGTCCATCCACACACAAGAACACAACCCACTCCCTATGATCTCGGCCACCAGAGCACGCCCTGAGGTGCCACATCTACACCTTTCTTAAATCCCTACAGGGACGGTGACTCCACCACCTCCCTGGCCAGGCTCTTCCAGGGCCTGACCACTCTCTCAGTGAAATAATTCTTCCTAAGATCTAATTCGAATCACCTCTGCCCCAACTTCAGACCGTCTCCTCTGGTTCCATCATTATTCCCTTGGGAGAAGAGGCCACCACCCACCTCTCCACACCCTCCTTTCAAGGAGCTGTAGAGGGCAAGGAGGTCTCCCCTCAGTCTCCTCTTCTCCAAACCCAACACCCCCAGTTCCCTCAGCCTCTCCTCACAGGACTTGTTCTCCAGACCCCTCCCCAGCTTGGTGGCTCTCCTCTGGACACGCTCCAGCCCCTCAATGTCCTTCTTGGGGTGAGGGGCCTTATTGAACCTCATTCCCTTGGCGTTGGCTCACCAATCCCACCTGTCCAGGTCCCTCTGCAGAGCTTTCCTACCCTCCGGCAGATCAACACTCCCACCCAGTTTGGTGTCACCTCCAAACTTAGTGAGCGTGCACTCCGTCCCCTCATCCAGATCATCTTCTGGAAGGAAGCACACATGAGCACTTTGTGGTCCGTGGTCCTGTGAATACTCCATCACAGCACAATCCAAGACCAAAATACATCCTATCCCAAATTCACTGCTGGAATCCCAAGTGCCATAACTGAAACAGCCACCAGCACCCTTACACTTAACGGATAGGCACATAAAATAGTCACATATTTTAGGTAGGTCCAGCTAAATGGCTTTTAGCAACAAATGTTTTAAAGTCGTTCTCATCTCCTGAAGAGCCCTGTAGCTACAGGACAGCTCCCAGGTGAGCGATTCCCCGAAATCACCTTCGAAAGAAAGCCAAGGTTCAAACAAAAAATAAAATCAAATAAAAATTAATAAATCGTAACCATTTAAATGAGCACAGACGCACATTGCAGTGTGGTGCAACGCACTGCAAGTTAAAGGTCCTCTAAGGCTGCCTGCAAATTAGGACGATTTGTAGGCACCCAGGACAGTATGAAATAAGCCTCAGTCAGGGGACAGAAGCAGAACAATGCTGCTGAGCTTCTGAACTCATCATATGGACTTTTTTGGATGCCCGTCACATGATAAATTAAGTCCAAAATGGAAAAGATCAAGAGTCTCCAGAATCTTCTAACACTCTATTACAGACTACGAAAGAACTTTTCCCATATTCTGCTGTATTTCTCCAAACTGAAGAAGGGATTGTACTTCCTGCAGGGCACAGGAATCCCGTATCTCTAGTACTTCAAGCTCACATTAATTAATTGGACTGATCTCCATAAATTTGTATATTTAGAATTGTTTCAAGTAATAGAACAAAGATCCACTCCGATCCAGAAGACGACTTTCAATTTCTTCATTGTCCAAAAATAGCTATAAACCTGATTTCAATTTCTTTGTTTGCGCTCCACTCTACTTTCTTACAAATTGTTTCCAAAAACGGAGTCTCTTCTGATGTTAATTGAGTGTTCACTTCTGCTTACTCTTCAAAAAGCTTTAGTCTCCTGGGAAGTGATTTTTATACACAAATCATATAAGGCTACATAGATTGTATGCTGGAGATGATTAAGGGAGGGCAGGGTTAAATTTATATCTAAAGAAAGCCACAGATGTCAGCCAAATTATTTCTATACGTACTTAAACGAGCATGAGTTCGCATGTGCATGCCATTAGTATCCTAAAGAAATTTACTATTTTTAAATTTATGCTGATTGTAGTTCTGAAACTGAAGTAACTGCCACGCTACAACGGGCTGGACAAGGCTCCTTCACTGAACACAGGCAGAATTTTTGAATCTATCAAACCTTCTATCAAAATTGCTGGATCTCACAGATGTGGTTCCATCAGATTTACTTTTCTCCAAGACAGCACGTACATTTGGGTTGCTTTTCCAGGCAAAACTACAACTGAGAAAATAAATGTACAAATAAAACTTACCTTTAGCAACACTATCTTTTCCCTAAAAATTCAGCACAGAAAAAAGCCCGCCCAGCCACTTAGAATGAGAATTGCCAGAGAATGAGCTTTAAAAAAAAAATAATCAAAAAAGCCAAACACACGATTCCAGAAACTGCCCGACGGAGCAAACCGGTGACTGCCCCGTCACTGAACAATGGTGACAGAACTGCAGGAAGAGAACCTCTGGGCAAACAGATCCCATGGAAAACTGCTCATGGGGGACGTTCGCTTTCCAAAACCAACAACCTTCTCCAAAGGCATGAAGTGATCACACACATCAGGGTAATTTTGTTACTACGATGTAGCTGAACTTAAAAATAAAAGAAAGAATATTCCTCAAGTTCCATTACCTAAATGTCATCAAGATATTAGTACTAACAGAAAAAAAAATAAAAAAAAAAATCTTTCTAATGGAGTCATAACCAGTAAAGAAAAAGAGAGCAGGCCAGAAACTGCAACTTTTCATAAGAAAAGAGACTAGAAGCGTGGGTTCGCAGAGAATTCCTGCTAAATAATCCGTAACTGTCTAGGAAAAGGGGCAAACGAATGGAAAGAGCGTCAGCCTGCAGATACTGCAGAGCTCTTGACATTTGTGTGGAAACGCGAATGCAAAGTCAGGCTGTTTCATAAAGTTGGGACTTCGCAAAACCGAATTTCTGGGAGATGAAACGAAAATTTGAATCACATAGTGGAAATGAGTCGCAGGTATTCCTGCACAAGGACGGGCTGCACTGCCAGCCTGGATTTGAAAATATCTGCTCACAGTATTTGCTAAAAATGTAAATGGCGTTAGAAGTTGCTTAAAAAAGAAAGGGAACGTAGAAACATCAGAAGAGACTTAAGACTGTGGATTAAACCACCCTGCACTCATAGCTCTGATGCTTGGCAGGTCAAATACTCAAAAGAAAGGAGAGGATAATGTACTGAACACAGTTCCAAGGACTTCCACGGGAAGACGGGCTTAAAGATAAACACTCTACAGAATTCACGATGCCTTAAAGGTCAAAAGTATAAGCGGGTTCAAAACTGGCTTAGATGTGCTCCTGGGCACGTCAGTGGGTAACGAACACGGCAGGGCACACACAACCACCGCCTCTGCAGGTCCCATAAATCCAGATCGATCTGTTGGGGACAGGCATCTCCCAGCTTCCAGTGTTCCATCCTTCCCCAGCTTTCTTATCCTTCCCCGAGCATCTGCTCCTGGCCACTCACAGGATACTGGGTTAAACACATCTTTGAGCCAAACCCACACTTTCTTGTAGCATTACAGCACCCGTCAGCCTTGTGTGCCAAGGAGATGGGCAGTACCAAAGGCAGGCTCTGAATTCAGTGCTGCAAGAGGGCACCCAGCACAGAGGTACTGTTCACTAGGAGTCCTTCAGACAGAATAAATACTGAAATCCAACGCACGGCGATGAGCACAACCCTTTGTTTACACCTCCAGTGATCAAACAGGCGCTCTGACAGATCTGGAATTGTCTGCCACGAATCCAGGCAGGGAACAGGGGATGCACAACACACATTCACCTGCCAGCTCAGCTCTAAGGCCACGCGGAATGCCTGGAAGAGCAAGGGGCAGCAAAACCATTCCTCACTGCATTCAAATAGGCCAGACATGTTTAATTTGGTTTACACAGAGGTTGTCCAAAGTATTTTCACACGTTTAAATCCACAGATCACCTGTTAAACATCAGTTAAGCAACAGCACAGGTCAGACACCTATGCTGGGAATGCAAACAGAAGTTTATGAAGCAGAAACCTTTCCCCTTCACATACCTCTGCCAAAAGTCTCTGCCCTTCATGTCTCAGTCGTGCCCCTAGAAGGCAAATTCAGTAGGCTGATGCTGTAAATGCTTGTACTAAGTGTGGAACTTTAGAATGAATTCTTCTATTCAAGTCGGTTCTCATTTATTTGTTGGTAAAATCCACACCATTTTAGTTTATTCTTATTAGTTATTATTATATATACCACGCGTCAATGGATTTAGCTGTGTGCTGCACCCACACCCCAACAGCGTTTACTTACTCCTGGTTCTACTTGAGTCCTATCTGCAATGTCAATATGAACAACTTCGACGCTCTTCCATGTGTTTGGATCTAAATTGTGCACCTGCAGAAAGAGAAAAAGAAATGATTTCCACACCGTCATCTGGCACAGCGGTGCACCTTACGTGGTGTGTACCCGTGCCATGGATTTTTTTCTGGACTTTGTGGAGAGAGGGTTCTCAAACCCCATCCTTTCCTCCTCTGTCTTTCTATAAAGGAGTAATCTCTAACCAACTAAACAACTTCAAACCAGCGAAAAGCCTTCAGTTCTTCTTAAATCCAGGTTTCCTGAATGCAGACTCAGCTGTATTCTTCTGTCACATTCATCAGCACTAATAAGATCAACCTCTAATTAGGAACATGACCCATTCAGGGAGCTCCCACGTGGGCTTTTTGGCACAGAAAGAAGCTGCACAAATTCCGAAGTGCAAACCTGGCAGGTTTCAGTAACTTGACTACATCGAGTGGGTTCCCTAAGCCCTCAGGCTGCCTTTAATATGGACCAGACGGAGTGTGTGAGGTGTGAAGGTATATAAAAGTCTATAGAGAAAGATGTAAATCAGTTTCACACCTGATGTCTGCTCACCATACTCAAACTTACACTTAAGAGCAAGCAGAGCTGCCCAAGAAATACTCTCCTCTACAGCACATCCAGTGCGACAGCTCCTGCACACACTGAAAACATACTGACAACGATTCCTCTGTGGATGGTTTATAAACACATTTGTCAATAGAGTTCAAAATCTCCCGAAGAGACCCGTGAACCAAATCAACTGCCTGGGGAGGAAAGCGAGGGTATATCGCCAGCCTGGAGAATTCACAGAAGCAGCTTCAATACGTAACTCTACAGCAGTGAGCACAGATAAGCTCCAATAGCCTCGTGAGATCTGTTTTCAAACAAACTTGTCAGCCTGAGGAGCAGTGGCAGTGTCCAAGGTAAAAGAACACGACATTAAAAAAGAACTTACTGAAAATCTACTTCAATGTTTCAGTGAGAATCAACCATCGACGTTGACCTCACCATAAAAAATAAACACCTTTTCTTGTTCTTGCACCTCGTTCCACCAGGCAGCCTGGGCACCTTAGAAGGATTTGAGTAACACTCCCCTTGTTTTACATGAATCACTGGCAGAGCTTTGACCTCGCACAGTCATTATCCACCAACACCAGGTACAGAATAAATGGATATTCTGGCTAAATGTGTGTTGAAAATATTACTAGTGTTTGATATCCAAAGCCCAACTCACGTTCTCTGATGTCCCCAAGTCTGGTTTATGCCAGGTCTCAATTTTTATGAAGAAGTCATCTTTCATGTATTCATTCTGCAGGAATACAAATCCAAAAGCAGGAGTTTGATTACACCTCTCCACTAAAAGTTTAGATAAATGGTATTTACATACAGGTCATTACTAAGCCTTGACCAACAACATATTCTATAAAAAATTATAAAAGAAACAGCCCCCAAACTACACACAGAAATAGGTACAATGAAATGACTGAATCTTTAGTATCAGCCACAGCAGTAAGAAAGAAATCAACTCCAACCCTAGAAATAATGCTGTCATTTACCATCCTCCTTTCTTTACCCTGAAATTCTTTAGCCCTATTTTGAAATAATTTTCAAATTATTAATACTGGAGTTAAGACAAAACAACTAAAACACATTTGTGTGTATGTGCCTCACCCGGAGCCAAGCTAAACAGCTCACAAACTCATTTGTTGCTCCTTCTGTTGTACCCACCCAGTGACAATCTAAATTGTGTTCATCAGTGAGCAGATAAAGCAATTTAACGTGGAGCTAACAAGCTTCCTTAAACAGTGACCACAAGATATACACGGGGAAGCAAAGTCTGAACAATCAGACTTTCCCACACATCTTCAATAAAAACCAAAACACCCCAACCCGCCAGCTCTGATGATTTAGATTCCCAGTTAACCCACTTTAGCTGAGGCAGGATTTCCCTTTACAGAAATGGTATCTCAGACTGATTTTATTTCATTGCTTTTCCTGCATTCAAGAGTGTAGAAACCTCTGATTTGGCTTTTTGTTTGTTTGTTTGTTTGTTTTTTCTTTTTTAGCGTTATGTCCTACCAGGACAGGCATTATGCAGCTGTAATAGTAACGGCATGTAAGATGATGTAAAAAATCAAAGCATTTCTCTGACAAATTACAGTTCTTTCTAATTATAGGCAAGTCCAGACAAAGTAACAAGGAGGTCTATGCCAGCAACCCTGGCAGGGCACGTACGAAAGGCTGGCACTACCCTGCTAGAGTCAGAGTCAATTGTAGCAGTAATAACAGATAAAATATACTTCAAAAAAGCCAATGTAGGACCAAAAATAACTCAAATACTCACTGTCACAACTGGTCATCAGAAACACAGGCAATGAAAATGAAAAGGAAACACAAAGTGTTATTAGATACAATTGTTTATGAAAAATCTCACGTGTAATTATTGCTTCACAGAATAAAAATCCATCAAAAATTAGTCTACCAATGCTGGTACGCGAGTCAGACTTCAGCAGACTCTGACTTGATGGCCTTAACCTTAGGAGGTTGTTATAAGACACTTCAAACTACTCAACAGAAACACAAAAGAAATAGAGCCTACTCTTAAAAAGGTATGCAATTAAAATTATTATTACAATGAAGCAGTCACCTTATTCTAACAAGAGCATGAAGAATTAGGCTGAGAGAGCTGGGGCTGTTC
>VZRU01015392.1:0-18929 GCA_013398155.1 Pedionomus torquatus
TGCTGGTGTCGCGCGGCGGCCGGGCGGGAAGATGGCGGCGATGGAGGGGCCCCTGGCTGTCTTCGGCGAGCGGACCAGCGGCGACACCATCCGGACGCAGAACGGTTAGTTAGGGCAGCGCGCTGATGGCTGGGGCTTGTTTGAGCGGTGGGACGAGATCGGAGANCCTCGTAGGCGGGGGGGTCGCAACTCGATGATCTTTAAGGTCCTTTCCAACTCTGACCGTTCTGTGATCATTCATACGATCGGCTCGGTTGCACCCCGAGGTCGTAGGGCATGAGCAGGCAAGGCTGAGGGGTCTTAGTGTGGAACAGGCAGCTGGGGAAGCTTATTGCTTCCCCAACACGGGAAAATATGGAGCTTTGGAACACGGGGGCTGCCCTCAAGATAAATGTCTTGAACTGTAGTTTTCAAAAACGCCCCATATACCCAGGATTTTATCCCGGGTCTTAATGGATGGCTGCAAATTTCTAGAGAATTCTCAGTTTCTGAGTAGGGAAAAGACAAAGGAAGAAGCTGAAGACTTGCTTCCTGATGATCGCGAGAGTTGTGCAGCTCTGATGATTCTTGAGGCAGAACAATTCAAATGCAAGTTGCCTTGATCCTTGATAATAGTGATTTTGACGGTGTAACGGTTATTTATTTCGGAAAGTTGCCGTTATTCCTCCAAAGCAAAACAATGTATAACAGTTACATCTTTTTAAGTTCAAAGTTAAGGTTTGACTTGTCACTGTTCCCATTATACTACCACTTTTTCAATTTCCAGATGAAGTGGCTATGCTTGTGGGATAGAGAAAAACTTGCCACGGTCTGAAGGAAAAGGTTGATTGTATCTTTTTCCTATATGAAGTTGGCAGAACATCCCTTAAACAAGCCACTATGTTGGAAGTTTTCTGTTACTTTAGTAGTCACTAAGAGGTCACTTTTGACTTTCTTGACTGTTACAGGACAGATGTTTTTGTTTCAGTTGCAGGTGTGTGTGGAATAAAAGGATGTGTTACGAATTGATCTATGGTGATACCGTTTTTCTGTATCTGCCTAGAACTGGGGGTTAAATGAGAGAGTGAAGTTTCATGGCATGACTTGCTGCTGCAAAAAGAAAAGTGCTACCAGCTTCTACTAAGCTACCACTACTGTTCTTCTGACCTCAGTAGTGTGTCTTCTATCTTACCAAGCTAGCAGAAAATGGTTATGATTGGTTAGCTTTGCCAGGTTAGTTAGCTGAACCAGCTTGGAGGGAAGAGTGAGCTTTTACACAGGTCGTGTTTTTTAGGAGCAGGAAGCCATTACTAGCTTAACTAGACTGAAAGCTAATCCTGAATTACATCGCATTCTCTCAAGTTTCTGACAGGTCCTTGACACGTTTTCTTGTAAACCTGAATCATTCTGAAGTTGGAAAGATAAAACTTGTTTTATTTTTTAATTTATTCAGTTACTGCTGCATCTGCTATTGCCAACATTGTGAAGAGTTCTCTTGGACCAGTTGGTCTGGATAAGATGTTGGTGGATGATATTGGGGTAAGTAAGCTTCTTATATGAAATGTTAGGAGGACTTATATAAAAGGAATACATTCCTGTGTAAACGCACACTTGATGTCTTTCATAGATGTCATGTGCGCGTACCTGGTTTTTTTGAGGTTCTGAGAGGGGTAGGAGGAGAATTGTTGTCAAATGAGCATCACGTAATGTATGCTACATAATTTTAATTTCACCTAGTACTGTAGTTTATTTGGCAGTTGTCTCCTTTCTGTGTGTAAGTTCTTGTGACCGCTTAGAAGTGTCGGTCAAGTTCACAGGAATATCACCATTAAAAGTTAGCTTTGTGGTGGTGAAGACTTGTGTATCCTGGTTTTTAAATTGGAAGAAATAACAGAAAAAATTCAGATGATCCCATAATAGTTTTAAAGCCATATTCTGTATTTCATATTTAAAAATATTTTGAACAAATGAGGTAAGTTTGCAGTTTTACAGACAACTGACTGATAGTCACTGTACTGCTGCTAACCTGGTACGTGCAGAAGGTTTGATGACTTTCCGTAACGTAAGACTTTACTGATAAAAAGAATGCTGCTGGAATGGGACCCCTGATTGAAATGAAACATCAAACATTTAATATAATTACTTCATGGGTATATGAAGGAATAACTAAGTTTCAATAGAAATATGCTTTGTATTAACGTTTGATTTCTGAAAACTAGGATGTGACCATTACTAATGATGGTGCAACCATTCTGAAACTGCTGGAAGTAGAACACCCTGCTGCAAAAGTTCTTTGTGAGCTGGCAGACTTGCAGGATAAAGAAGTTGGTGATGGGACAACCTCAGTGGTATGTAGGAAAATACACAAAGGTCAATGTTTCATTGTCGCAGTGCAGCTTTTGCTTCATCCATTAAGAAACTTGATGCAATGTGGATCAGTTATACAGAATGAAAAATCTTAGAGTTGACTGAATATAAACAGGTTTAAGTATGTTGCAGAATAAAACAAACTTGGGTTTTTAGAGATGCTAGTTTCTGTATGCTGCTGGTGCTGTGGAATGGAGTTAGCTTACTGCGGGTTCATTATGTATTTTTTCCTTTCTTGAAGGTTCAGGATAGATTCTGAATTAAATTTTAGTTTTTAAGAACTCTGAGAAGTTAGTGTCAGGACAATAAGGGTGCTATGTGTTTAAAACTTGCCCAAGACTTTCATAGACAACTTGCAGGTGGATTGTGTGGAAATGGAAGTCTGTTACATGATGTTAGATACTACTTACAATTCCAGGTTGCAAGTACTTGATTGCACTGAGCAGACATTTTACAACTGTTCGTGATTCTACTTTTTACTTAGTTGAAACAGGTAGTTATTTTGCTTGTATGGAACACATGGATTTAGTGCTTGTATTTCAAACAGGTAATTATTGCTGCAGAACTTCTAAAAAATGCAGATGAGCTAGTGAAGCAGAAAATTCATCCTACCTCCATTATTGGTGGATACCGACTTGCTTGCAAGTAAGAAACTAATACAGTTGAAGTTACATTTTTTTAAGGTACAATAACTGCATGCTTTTTGTTTCTGTATTTGTTACTGTGCTAATACAAACTTCTTGGTGCAAAGTGAATATAGCATTTTTGTTTCAAGGGGGTGTTTTCAGCTTTTTTGTTGGTTTGGAGTTTTTTTTAATTTATTTAGTTTGAATTTCTAGAGTCTCACATAAAAATGTCACTTCAGTGTCGTAGAAGATGAATTGATTTCATCCTGATGTTCTTTGATATAACATTTAAGAGCGCTGAAAACATTTAGAATTTTTGTCTTTGTGTGGGTGCAGTTCTTTACCAATATTTGTCTTTTTTCCCCTACAGGGAAGCGGTTCGCTACATCAATGAAAATCTTATCATTAACACAGATGAATTGGGCAGGGAGTGCCTAATTAATGCTGCTAAAACATCAATGTCCTCTAAAATTATAGGAATGTATCCTTTAACTTCATCAAGCTACTTAACTGGGGGCCGTTGGTTAGAGAGCTTGAGTCTGGAGGCTGGTTTCCTTTACAGCATTCTTAGGAGTTGAGGGTATAACATTCAAGCTGTCCTGTTTATAGCAGGGATTATTCACAGATGTTACTGCATGGCATGAGAAAACATTCAGACTCTTTCAGATTCTTTAAACTTCGTGCACATCACAATAGCTTAGTGTATTATTTTCTTAGTGAGACTGAATAAGGAGTTTTGTGAATGGAAGAATGCATTAAAGAAGTCAAATACCTGAGGAGTGAAATTGAAGGAAAAACAATTGCTTTTTGCTTTGTAGTCATAGAAAAACAGATTATTTTTTTTTATTTTTTTTTTAGTCTTTGTGCTAACAAGGGGATAGAGATTAACCATATGATAGGTGTTTTTGTTAAGAAACAAAAGGGGCATAAAATGCAGGCATCAGCCTGTCTTAATTTACTTAGTGATATTTCAGCTTCCAGAATTACTCATTCCTTTCAGGGAACGGTAAAGCTAGCACTTCCATACCTTTCTGGAGTTCTTGTTTTGAAAAAGTTTCTGACTTCTAGTTTGGGCACTGTCAGTGACTTCTGTTTTTTCTTAAGCATAATAGTAGGTTTTTTCTTCCGTTGTAACCTTAACGGTATTATAGTGATGGTGATTTCTTTGCTAATATGGTGGTGGATGCTGCAATGGCAGTTAAATATACAGACCAGAAAGGTCAGGCTCGGTATCCAATCAACTCGGTTAATGTTTTGAAGGCACACGGCCGCAGCCAAAAAGAGAGCATACTTGTGAACGGTTACGCTCTGAACTGCGTGGTGGGATCACAGGGTAAGAACATGCTGCATTTCATAAAGCTTTTGTACCTACTCGCTCCTCTTAGTCTTTCTGTGTGAGTATTCTCACTGACTGCGTTAGTTGAAAAGCACGTGGGTTTTCCATTCCAGAATCATCAAACGAGGATGAAGAAAAACCACTTGGCTGTGGTTTGTAGGCTAGGGTCTGCCAGGTGATAGTGATCTGCAAAGTGTTACTGTAGTTTCCCTGGCTCGCTATCAGCTTGGTAACAGTGTCATCTTCTGCGATGTGAGCACTTCCCATGTGGGGAGCCAGTGACAGGTTTGTAGGGAACTGTTATGGGTTAGCAGAGTGGTGGTGTGATTAAGTAACCTGAAGGATGCACGACTCACAGATCAGCTTTGTGTGGTCATTCACATTTTGGGTGCGGGGTCTGTAAAAAGCTCACAGGTTATAATAGAGATTTGTTAGCCTTTTTCTGTACTAGGGCAGAACTGAAAGTGGTGAAGCAATCTGAAATGTGAAAGTAGCCTTAGTTTTAATCTGTAAAGCTGCCTTCTTGTTCTGTTAACTTGATTTGGCAAAATCCTTTTAATTCTTGTCTCTTGTCAGGTATGACCAAGAGAATAGTTAATGCAAAGATTGCATGCCTTGACTTCAGCCTGCAGAAAGCAAAAATGAAGCTTGGTGTTCAGGTTGTTATCTCGGACCCTGAGAAGCTGGACCAGATACGGCAGAGGTGTGTGGAAGCTTGAGTAACTGGGAAGGTGGGGTTTCACAGGCTTGTTTTGATCTCTTCAGTTGAGGTGGCTTGAGGTAATTTTGCCTGAGCACAAGAAGTAAAAATGATTTAAATGTTAACATTTCCCAGAGATCTCAAATACTAATGGTAAAAGTCTTCAGTTTGGAAGATAGTCCAAATACTAAGTCAGTTTTTGAGACAGCTGAGTATGTTTGTGCAATGATACTCTCCTTGCAGAGCTCTGCATTAAAATTTCAGGAAATTGACAGAAAGTGATTGCAGACTTTTAAATACATCTTTATAACTTCCAATTTATTCTTGCAGAGAGTCGGATATTACCAAAGAAAGAATCCAGAAGATTCTGGCCACTGGTGCCAACGTTATTCTCACCACTGGAGGCATTGATGATATGTGTCTGAAATACTTCGTTGATGCTGGTGCTATGGCAGTGCGAAGAGTTGTAAAAAAGGATCTGAAGCGGATTGCTAAGGCATCTGGAGGTATCTGATGTGGATTATTTTTTTTTTTTTTTTTAAGTAGAAGCTATTGTTAGGGTATTAGTAACTGATTTTCAAAACATGGCTTTTTAACATGCCAGCCATACCAGGAAGGGATGAGTAAAGCTGAATCACTTTTGTTAGGTTTTAACTTTACTGTTGCTTTTACGTGACCATTCTGTCAAAGCAGAGGAGTACTTCCAGGAGTTGACTGCTGAAGACTTACAGCAGAGAAAACAATTACTCTCTTTTGTGGAAATGGGAGCCAGAATCTGTATTGATTTAAAGTTTCTATTAAGCACACATTCATAAGCCTCTGTTTGGAGAGTTAAGTGCTTTGTTTAGATAGTTCAAGAATGATGAACAATTCCTGTATTGTTAAATACATACTGAAAAAAAAAATTCAAGTCCTATACTGATTTTAACTAAGACTTTATCAAGCCCTAAATTTGCAAGAAATCATTTCCTTGTGGTAAAGCCCAGGAACTTGTACTAGATATGGAAAAGTAAGTCCTGTAAAAGTTGAGTTTAAAGAACAGTATTGATTATGAACTGCAGAGTATTAAATTGCTACCTGAGAATTAGAAGTGCTGTTGAATTTCAGAAAAACCTAATTACTCTGCTTTTGTTTTCAATTTCGTTTTTTCTGTCTGTATGCCTGTTCTGGGAAGTTGGCAAAAGCTTAGAAAAATTAGAACTGAATGCTTATGTCACTTTTTTTTTCTCTGTTAAAGCAACCATATGTTCAACGCTTGCAAACCTCGAAGGTGAGGAGAGTTTTGAGGCATTAATGCTGGGACAGGCAGAAGAGGTGATTCAAGAGAGAATCTGTGATGATGAGCTGATTTTAATCAAGAAGTAAGGATCCTTTTTTAAAACGGTCAATTTTGCATATGGTTTCTACTAAGTTTGAGATAAAATTGAATTTATTTATGTCCCTGCTGTCTCAGTGGTATGAGTAGTTACACGCATGGGAAAAGAGTATACGAGTCCACTGCAAATTAGAGGTGAAAGTACCAGTATTTAATCTCTCTTGCCTGGGGCTGGACACATCTTTCATAAACCATAATGTATGAGACAGATTCCTAGATAGACTTGACTTAGAAAAATTTGTTAGGAATAAAATTTTAAAATTTGCAATAACAACCTGTTAAGTTCCTAGAGCCATTATTAGAGCATCCTGATCCCGTTCCTTTACCTGGCTGTTCACGGTATAGTCTCACTGCCTTCCCTTTACAGACAGTAAAGGGAAATAGGTACCATCTGAGGAATTTCACCTGGATAAGGAGGTGCAAGCTAAATCTTAGCATGTGTAGTGGAGTAGTGGAGAAAAAGATTTCCTTGTACTGACTTTGTTGAATCAGTCATCTGGCTGGTAGTATGAAATAGACCACATAGTTAAGATGATACTTTTTTTTAGTGGTTTTGTTTGTGTTTTTTTTTAATGGTTAGGAAGAGCTACAGTTAATAACTGGTGTTTTCCCTTGAAGTTTTCAGTATGCCCCTGCTGGCTGGTACCCTAAGACTTGAGTATCAGTTCAAGATGTACGCACCTTGGATATTAACTTTCCTGC
The DNA here is from genome assembly GCA_013398155.1 of Pedionomus torquatus. NCBI lineage: Eukaryota > Metazoa > Chordata > Aves > Charadriiformes > Pedionomidae > Pedionomus > Pedionomus torquatus. The sequence goes on from VZRU01015392.1 coordinate 7,086, forward strand.
TGCTTCAATGTTCCTCCTCAGTGTTCACCTCCCTGTAGCTTCATTTGTGTGTGAATGAAATGCTGTGACCATGGGCCTTGTTCTGCAGTTATGTGACTATTTGTACTGCAACGTTGGCAGTCATTAGCTTGCCTGATGGCTGTACAATGAGAACTTTCTTAATACCTAATCACCTTTTTCTTTATTTGATAGGAAAACATCTCATCTGTCATACTTTCGTCAGGTAGCTTTCTCTAGAACGCTAAATTCAAACTAGTTTCTTCTTGCATATTAGAATTTAGATCTTTATTTACTAAGTTAGAGTGTACATGACCTGCAAGGATGCATAACAATATTGAGATCCTCTTCCAAATGTTGAAAGAATCTGAACTGGGGGTTAGAAGAAAAAATTCAGTAAAAATAGTTTTAATTTATGTTTTGTTCAACGCAGCTGACTTCTGATTCCTTTTTTCTGTAGTACAAAGGCTCGTACCTCAGCATCAATCATCTTACGAGGAGCTAATGACTTCATGTGCGATGAAATGGAACGTTCTATACACGATGCTCTCTGTGTTGTTAAAAGAGTGTTGGAATCCAAGTCTGTTGTCCCAGGTGGTGGTGCTGTAGAGGCAGCACTTTCAATATACCTTGAAAATTATGCAACCAGCATGGTAAGTCTTGCAATGAAGTGTGTTAGTGTCACAATGTGAATTTTTAAGCATTTGTTTTCTCCTACTAGAAATCGCTTCTGTGGTTCATGAAAACCTAATCATCTCATGAAATGTAAGATGCTTTTTTCAACTGGAGGAAATTGAGTTACTTTTTCTCTGATAATTCGACTATGTGGTCTTTGGCCTAGAAGCAGGTTTTGCATGTGAAAACCCCTATCTGCCATTGACATTCATGATCGCAGCTGTATTTTTTCCTCTTTTGTAGCAATTGGTTTAAAAACTTTTTTGTCTTTCTAGGGATCACGTGAACAACTTGCAATAGCAGAATTTGCAAGATCCCTCTTAATAATTCCAAATACGCTGGCGGTAAATGCTGCTCAAGATGCAACAGATCTCGTTGCAAAGTTGAGAGCATTCCACAACGAGGCTCAAGTTAACCCAGATCGCAAAAATCTGAAATGGCAAGTATCTCCCTGTAGGAGGGCTGTTATAAGTGAAGTGGGCTGGTGACTTGGATGGAAAATTGTTCTGCCAGGTACTGAACCATGATTTGTAAAAAAGGAAAAACAAAAAAGGGCATAGGTATTCACTGAACTTTTCTCCCTCTGTCCTTCAGTCCTGTGTGTGTGTCACCAGGACCTAGGAGCAGCTAAACAGCACGCTCCCAGCTAATTTCTACTTTTTCTTACCTCTCTATCTGAAAATATTTCTTGATTTCAGGATTGGTCTTGACCTGATCAATGGAAAACCTCGTGATAACAAGCAAGCTGGTGTCTTTGAACCAACCATGGTCAAAACCAAGAGCCTGAAGTTTGCAACAGAAGCTGCAATTACTATTCTTCGAATTGATGATCTTATTAAACTGCACCCTGAAACTAAAGAACAGAGAGGGTGCTACGAGGATGCAGTTCACTCTGGAGCACTTGACGAATAACTTAGGTTTTATTTATGTTTGTCCAAATTACACTTCTCACTCTTGTAACTAAAGTGTTAATAAAGCAAATGGTTAAACCCTGCTGCTGTTTTCTTGTGAACACATTAATTTGTGAAAGTGAGGTTGGTCCTTGCATTGAGGACTTAAGTTCTAGTGCCTAGAAGCAAGCTTGTTTAATATTAGGCAAAATGAACAAATGCAAACTCTGTGATTAGAAGTTTATTGGTGAACCATTTCAAAGCTCGTTAGTGCAAGGTATTTGTTCATCCCCACTCATCTCTCGACGCACATGGCTATTCCCATTCCCCCACCTATACAGAGAGCAGCAACACCTCGCTTTCCACCTGTTCGTTCCAGGGCATATAGAAGAGTAACAAGGATGCGGCAACCAGAGGCTCCAAGAGGGTGGCCAAGAGCAATAGCTCCACCTTGGACGTTAATCTGAAAAAAAAAAACCAACACCATAAATCAGAAGGTCAAGTTAAGAAGTCATGTAACTAGCTTAGCTACATTGCAACATGAAGGATTTCACTGGGTAAGTCTTTAAACTATCACCATATCAAGGAGAAATGGAACACGGGCAACAAACAACCAATCTAATTAGTATTTCTTCTGAAAGGGGCCCATCTTTACAAGGTGGTAACTGAGGTGAATGCAGGGAGGGGAGAGAAATACCTGCTCTTGCCAGGGCTGGAAGAACGCAGCAGCCAATACAGCAGCAAGTTAATGACACACGTGCTCAAGCAGGCACCTGGATTTAGAGACTAATCCATCATCCTGGAGTGTCAGCCTGTGGAGTTGGGAAGCACAGTGCCTGCCAGCAGAGAAGCTGAGGGAATGGCTGTTGGGGGCCCACCCTTTGCTTACAACAAAGTGAAAGCAGAAGGACTGAGAGCTGAGGCTGTTCAGCCTGGGGAAGAGAAGGCTTTGGGGAGACCTTATAGCAGCCTTCCAGTATCTGAAGGGAGCTAAGGAGAGCGACTCTTTGTCAGGAAGTGTAGTGATAGGACAAGGGGAAACGGTTTTAAATTGGAAGAGGGAGATTTAAATTAGATACTAGAAAGAAATTCTTTGCTGTGAGGGTGGTGAGGCACTGGCACAGGTTGCCCAGAGAAGTTGTGGATGCCCCATCCCTGGAGGTGTTCAAGGCCAGGCTGGATGGGGCTTTGAGCAACCTGCTCTAGTGGGAGGTGTCCCTGCCCACGGCAGGGGGGTTGGAACTTGATTTCAGGTCAATTCCAACTCTGACCATTCTATGACTTTTTGATTCTATGATTCTATTCTCACCTCTCTGGCATACAATCCAGATGCACAGACAAAATAGTAACAGCCTCAGATACATTCATTACCTTTTCTGGATTTACTTTCAGTTCTTTTGCTATTGCAAGAGATAGTGACGCAAAGGCCTCATTAATTTCAAACAGGTCAACTTGTTCCAGAGTCCAGCTGGCTTTCTCAATCTGAGAAAACAAGAGATTTTATAATCTTTTAGGTTTTCCTCAGTCTTAGAGGAAGCTTTTCACAAGATTTAAATTGGCTGATTTGAAACCACCATCTCTTAGGAGCTGAATAAATTAATTTTCGTAGCCAGGCAGGGTTGATGACACGATTCTTGAAGAAAACAGACAAAATTTCAGTGTCAGCAAAAGTCAGTACAATGTGCTGTAACAGTGGCTGCTCTTAAAAAATCTTGACTAATTTTACACTCGTAATGGTGATGGTGCAATTGCAGCAGCCAATGTGGTGCACTTTATAGAACAAGCAGTGTTTCCAAAAGTAGGTTTTAACAGATCAAAAGCGAGTTTTCTGGGACGTAAGTCTAATTGCATTAGGGATTCTCTGCTTAATGCAAACTTTTACACAGGAAATAGCGAAGTGACCATTAGTGATGGGTGTCAAGAATAATTAATCCAGACACTCCTGCTTCTAAACTGAAAATTATCCATTGGAAGTTTTTCACAGGTTTGGCTCCGGTCTTCACTTGAGAAACTGCAGTGGTGCAATTGCCTACTCGGGTACAGGCTTAGGCATGTTCCACAGATCTACATTTTTATTTCCATTCACTTTGTTTCCAATAGCAATGATTTATCAGCAGAGTCATCTGTGGCAGTGCTGTTTCACAACCAGCTAGCTGGGCTGCTGCATCTCCCAACAGTCAACGAGGAGGTGAGGGGTCCGGAGAGCAAGTCTTACAAGGACAGGCTGAGGGAGCTGGGGTTGTTCAGCCTGGAGAAAAGGAGGCTGAGGGGAGACCTTACTGCTCTCTACAAATACCTGAAAGGAGGCTGTAGAGAGGCAGGGGTCAGTCTCCCGAGTCACAGGCGATAGGACAAAAGGAAACGGCCTCAAATTGTGCCAGGGAAGGTTCAGATTGGATATCAAGAAAATTTTTTATACTGAAAGGGTTATTAAGCACTGGAATGGGCTGCCCAGGGAAGTGGCTGAGGCGCCCTCCCTTGAGGTATTCAAAAGACAGGTTGACAGTGCTCAGTGACACGGTTTAGTGATGGGGTCCTTTTTGCTTTTTTTTTGGTTGGTTGGATTTTTATTTTTTTTTATTAGAGTTAGGTTGATAGTTAGACTTGATGATCTTAAAGGTCCCTTCCAACCTAGACAGTTCTATGATTCTGCTAGGTATTAAAGAGACAGCATGGAAACCTCTCACCTTCTGGGAAAAGTCTCAAAAGATTTACTATGTTGTTGCAACACCAGAATTCTCTCGCTATGAAGTGCTACTATGAAATTCTGAAGAATTTCCCGGAGGGTGTGAAGTGTTTCATAACACACATTACAAAGTTTACATTAAGACACATTGTGCCCTTTTTCAGAGTACCAATAGAATTATAGGTACTGTTAAATAGAGTTGGTCTGTTCTACAATTTAAACTGAAAGTGTATATTGTGTATATGTTTATAGTGTTCTTGATTTAAAAGAACACTGTGAGATCTGATAAAAAGTTTCAGCATCGCAGTTCTGATTTTCCCATTAAAAGCCACAGAGCTTGGGTGAGTTCAACTTAGGCTTCTGCATTGCCAGGACATTTCAAAGATGAAAATAATAAGGCCTGTACACGATATAAACAAAACAAGAAGGAATACTAAAGCAAAACTATCCTATCAGCTGCCTCAGAGCTTTTTCTATGCTGAGATTTAGCAGATAATCAGCTGGGGATGCCAGGGGCTACATCTATACTGGTGAGCAGTGTGGTACCATGGGAGCTACTCACTCACGGCATTGTATTTGAGAACCTCATCCCATGGACTGAACACAGAGCACACCAGCAGATGCAGTAATGGTCAGAGCACGTTAGATGTAGTTCCGAGTGTACCTTCTGATTTAATCTCATCTGCAAGGAATCCAATTTGCCTGTTCCAAGCCTTTCGCTGGGCAAACCAAAACACAACGGGCACCATCACGTTTCAATACACGGATGCACCCACTGGCTCTGCTCTCCGTGTTGTACTGCTGCAAATACAGCCAGGCAACCATCTCAACATTAACCTGGCCAGACACAGCATCAGAAGCATGGCAGGACTGAATCCTCCCCAAGTTAGGTTAGTATACATATCAGTGAAATTAGATCCTTAGCTTCCTAGGTTATCTAAGTGGCCTTTCACAAAGCTGACTAGTTTATGTTCTGAGCTCACTTCATACACCTAAACATTTTTTACCTTTTCTTCCAACAAGCAGGCACTAGCTTGGTAGCACTAGAAATCTTAATTTTATATACTCTCTGCTATTGTAAATCCTGTTTTCATTTAGTTTGTTTTTTCTACTAAGTTTCCCTTAGAATATAGAAAAAACAAGGCATAGCCAGAAAATGAAAAGCAATTGCAAGCAAGAGGTTTTAAACAGTAGATACATAGGTATAAATGATTACTTACAGCTTTCTTTATTGCTGAAATGGGCCCTACTCCCATTATAGATGGATCTATACCTGTCTGAGCCCAAGATACAATCCGAGCCAAGGGTGTAAGACCTCTCCTAGCAGCTTCCGATTTCTTCATTAGAATTACAGCCGCAGCTCCATCATTTAAACCTGTAGAATGGCAAACAATTTTTATGTATTTTTTGGCTTTTATGGCTTTTACTGTACCACCTTTTCCTGTTTGCCTAAATTCACAATCTAGACAAAACAAAAATTGCAAATGTTTTGTTGGTTTAGGTCAGTACAGTTCGGATCAGCCGAGTCTGATTTCTGCCACAAACACTTAAATGAGTAAGGTATCTCTACTGCTCTCAGTGTGACACGTTTGAGATTTCTATTCAAAAAGCAGCAGGTGGAAAAGCTGAGAGACATGCTGGAAAAGGAGCACATCAGATTTATTAAGGCACACTTTGAAACAGGCAGCACAAAGACTCCAGGAAGAAGTTTCAAAGCTGCCTGTGGCAGAAGAGTTAGTTCCACAGGAGTAACATTTTCAAATATGAATTGTTACATTTTCCTTTGTCCAGAACAGTTAGAAACCACTACACAGCTGGTTTCAAAGAGAAGATGTAGTTTCTCTTTGCTCCTATGAAATATTCCTGTTATTGTCCAAACACTTGTATTGCTTCACAGAAAGCAAGCAAACAAAAGACAACGCGTTTGTAAAGAAACCCTCCTCTGCTCTTGTATTCGAGTTCTACCTATGCCATTTTCTGCAAAATTTATTCAGCAGTAACCACACAGCAGCCAAACCCTCACAGAGACCCCGCCTCGAGCCGCAAGCAGCTACTGTTCTTTCCCATTTTGGTTTTAGCCAGACGGACCTGAAGCATTAGCTGCTGTTACCGTCCCAGTTCCATCTGTCAGGAAACAGGGCTTCAACTTCGCCACTGTTTCCAAGTTGCTCCCATGTCGAGGGTGTTCATCTGTTTTCACTTCTATGGGACCTGAAAAACAGAGTGTTATACTCATGAAGGTCTAATTGCATGCACTTGAATAGAAATCTGGCTCAAACAACGGGCTCATGGGGAATATATGCCCTATTCTTCTAACCGCCAGCTTCCAACTCAATGCCATTTGCTAAAGCTCCTCCCAGCTGCTGCCAGCAGGACAGACAGCTGGGTTTCCAAGACAAACACAAACAAACTGTGTTCAAACAAGTGTTCAAACTAACAACTTGTGTTCAAACAACTTGGGTTCAGTTCTGGGCACCTCAACACTAGGGAGATATCGAGGTGCTGGAGCGAGTGCAGAGGAGGGCAACGAAGCTGGTGAAGGGCCTGGAGAATAAATCTTATGAAGAGGGAGCTGGGATTGTTTAGTCTGAGGAAGAGGAGGCTGAGGGGAGACCTCATCGCTGTCTACAACTACTGTAGAGAGGTTGGTGCTGGTCTCTTCTCACTGGTAATTAGTGATAGAATGAGAGGGAATGGCTTCAAGCTGCAACAGGGTAGGTTTAGGCTGAATGTTAGGAAAGAATTTTTCACAGAAAGAGTGGTCAGAATCTCGAATGGGCTGCCCAGGGAGGTGGTTGAGTCACCTTCCCTGGATGTGTTCAAGAGTTGTTTAGATGTGGTGTTGGGGGATATGGTATAGGGGAGAACTTTGTAAAATGGAGTTGATGGTTGGACTCAATCATCCCAGGGGTCTTTTCCAACCTTAATGACTCTATGATCCTAACTAAACTACTGTCTAATTGTACAACAGCAGATCTTGTTCTTACTGTTCCTTTTCTTGCAAAAAGTGTTCAAGTGCCATTAACCAATATTACCTACACTGGTATCAGGAAAGCCCTTCATTAGTTTGTAACCAGCCTAATGCTGGAACTTTTCCCACAGGGCCTGTTGAATGCAAATGTTGAATAACTGATTCTTGATTTCTGTTTGGAAAATTCATTTTTTGCAGCCACCTCACAAGGAGCTGGGGAATTCCCCTGCTCCAGAAACAGACCTTTGGCTCAAGCACAATACGTGTGTTTACATCCCTAACAGACCTAAAAGGAAATATACCTAATATATGTAACCTGACCCAGTTAATTAACTAATAACCCTAATTATTGTCACTGTGTATTTTACTAGGTGGGCAAGGTTTGACAGATCAACATCACTGTTTTAAGTATGGTGCAGCAGGAGTTTAGCAAAATTATGATACTGATTTTGGTATCGTATTTGAGCATATGTTAAGTCAGCTGTTTGCCTGGGAAGTAATTACACCCCAATAAAACAGATAGTAATAGTATTTGCAGAGAGCTAAATTTAGGTATTCCCCATTCACATTGTTTCTCTCCTACTTCAAAAAATTACTGGAAGTTGAATACTGGAACATGCTTACAGTACAGCTTACAGAAAAGGCTGTACAACTGGAAAACCATCCACTGACCATAGCAGAAAACACATTTTTCTTTAAAGCTCTCACTACCTATTCACACTTACCTTTTTTCGAAGGTACAAGAACAGGAACGATTTCTTTTGTAAAATAGCCAGCTTTCTGTGCTGCCTCTGCCCTGTTTTGTGACTGTACAGCAAGTTGGTCTTGTTCCCCTCTGCTGACTTGCCACTGGTTTGCCACATTTTCAGCTGAAATAGGAACAAAACACAAATTGCTAAATTTGTGCTAAAATTCTACATTGTAAAATTGTGAGCACAAAGGTAGTCATTAATAATTGCTGTAGCAAGCAGCCAGGCTTCATGAACAGTTCCCATACTGATTTACTTGTTTTGTTTGCTCATGATTCTCTATTTTCTTTCGAGGGTGAAAATTTCCATGCGGGAATCTCCTCCCAGATGGCATATCAAGTTAAGCACAAGCAAGATTTTCTAGTTTATTGCTTCTGTGGATTATTACGCTCCAATCTGTACAGCTGCTTCAGAGCGGGGAACAGTTCTGAAGTTTCCTAAGCAGGGTCTAACACAGCAGTTGGCTGACTAGCCCATCCGGGACACAATAACCTGAAGTTGCAGAGCCATGTGTGCACTTTACATAATTTCTCCCCACTGTAAATCTGTACTGCTGAATGCTTCAGTTATGTACAGGGGGTTATCTTGCTTATTTTTTTCTGAAATTAGATTGAACTGCTCAGATGCAAAAGATGCAGTGAAATTAGCTCAGAGAAAAAATACCCCACCATAACACAGTAGCTCTACAAAGAAAGCAGGAAATGCCTTAAATGCCTTTCAATATTAGGGATTTCTTTTTTTTCATGACTACTACTTAAGGACAGATTGAAACACCTTACTTGAAACTTCAGATTTCTGAAATTTTCTGTAGGTGAATTCCTCCCCCCATCCAGTTAACCATTCCATTTTTTGGACTGTCACTGCTTACCTGTTATACCCATATGATACTGATAAAAAGCATCTGTAAGGCCATCAAGGATTATAGTGTCCTGCAAAGAAGCCTCTCCCATTTTCACCCCAGATCGCATGTGAATGACATGAGGAGCCTGCAAAAAGGTTTCTCAAAATGAGTTACTCGTGTCATCTCTCCAGTGAACAGAACAGCCAGGCAGCTGAAAAGGCAGATCCCTGCCTTACAGCTGCAGATAGCTACCCCAGATCCCAGCAATCTCCCTGGCTGCCTGCTCCATCTGGAGCCAGCCAGCTGCCATGCTCTCTTTGCCCTCCATGTTTTCTTGGCAGCAGATCACCAAGCAATAGCAACTGTTTTCTCTCCACTGATCAAATCAATTGTCCCTGGGGCAATACGGCCATGGGTCCCCCATCCCACTAGTCTTCTCTGGGTGGTTCCCAATCACTCTTTGATGCCAGCGAACACCAGCATCATTCTCAGCACCAGCAGAGAGCGAGCCTCAGCAAAAGAGGCCACTCCCTTGTCAGGCATCAGATCATCAGCCCAGTGCCATTCCTCCATACAGCCTTGGGCTGAAAACCTTGAAATGAACGCCCTTCGCTTCCTTTCCAAGCTCAAATTGCTTGGTGAACAATAACATTTGCAGTTATTCCTTCACTGGGCTTCTTGCAACACACAAAAACCCCCAGCTGTCTATTGCCAGATGCCACAAGCAAGTAGTTCACCACAACAGGGCTAGATGGAATTTTAGATTTGGTGTGTGTTTGCGTGGCACCTTTCCAGTAGCCATGTCAGTCCTTTTATAAAACAAAACAAAACAACAACAATAAAAAGAAAAAAAACCAAAACCAAACCAAACAAACAAAACAAAACAAAAAATTAAAAAAAAGGGAAAAAAACCAAACCAAACCAAAAAACCCCAAACACAAAACAACAAAACAAAACAAAGCTACTGAAGTAAATTCTTTCATGTGTAAATTCAACTTCAAGTTAACTTCAATTTGAAAAAAAAGATACTTTATCAATCTGCCTCCAGAGCATCAGCCTAGAAATACAGTGTTTCAACACAACTTGATGCTGTTTGCTCCTTGTAAGTCAGCGCAATGCAAGTGCAATGATTTGTTTTACCTTGCTCATACTTTCCATGCCTCCTGCTACCACAATGCTGGAGTCTCCCGTCAGGATGGACTGAGCAGCCAGACACACCGCTTTCAAGCCCGACCCACAGATCATCTGGCAGCTCCAGGCGGGCACGGAGTAAGGGATTCCTGCAGCAACGCTTGCCTGCCGGGGAGGGTTCTGGCCGGCACCTGCAGGAACAGGCAGCATTTTTCCTTTGTCTGTTCTTAAAGAATAAATGTCAGCCTTGTCACTTTTCATTACAGATATCCCAATTCCACCAAAATATAGAGCTCACTCCTATTTTCAGTTGAAAACAGAAAGAGAAGTTTCTCATGTCAATTTAGATTAGATATTAGGAAGAAATTCTTTACTGTGAAGGTGATGAGGCACTGGAACAGGTTGCCCAGAGAAGTTGTGGATGCCCCATCCCTGGAAGTGTTCAAGGCCAGGCTGGATGGGGCTTTGAGCAACTTGCTCTAGTGGGAGGTGTCCCTGCCCATGGCAGGGGGGCTGGAACTCAATGATCTTTAAGGTCCCTTCCAACTCTCAACATTCTATGAGTCTATGAATCTGTAAACAGGAGCTCAGTTACTGCTCTCATTTATACTGTCAATCAATAAAATACCTCCGAGATCAGGGACTTGCTACTGGTCACTTTCTATCTGCAATTCTGGTTTTGATGGCAGGCCAGGTGAAACACCAACTTCAAATTAGCACAACCCTGTCGTACATGTGTAAGATCAGAACTCATTTCAACTGCTACTCACTGGAGGGTTTCCTTCTGATATCTCCCATAAATCATAAACAGATCATCTTTGCCTAGAAATTCTTATGGAAATCAAAAGCACAAGTATGCAAGTACAGTTCTGAAAGCTTCCATTCTTTGTTGCAATCCCGATGGACAGAATAGGAGTGCTATATTCAAAGAAAACATTCTTCATCTGCGTCTCCCCAGGCCAAAGTAATGCCAGTTCTTTGTATGCAAACAAATGGATAAAGAGAGTGCACTGTTCAGAAAGCTAAAAATACGTAGGAATCTGGATCAGCTTTAATTAAGACAGAAATGCTTATTTCCTTTATATTCTTCCTCCATCTCTAAAATACAAACCTGCCCTATGACTCTGCCGATTAAATATTACCCTGGAGAAAGCAGGAGACCGTTCAAAACAAACAATTCCCTATCAGCTGCATTTTCGTTAAATCAAAATATTTGTCTCCAAGCAAGTGGCATCACAGATCTCACAGGGTGGCCTTGCAGGCAAACGCCAACGCGGGCATTGCCCTTCAAATCACAGTTACCCTTAGTTACCGTGCTAAATTTGCAAGAGGAGATGACCAAGGCGGGAGGAAGGACGCTGTAACAAAGAAAAGAAACTGACTTTCACACGTACGCTGTAGCTGCTTTGGGGCTCAAACCAAACCAAAACCCAAAACCATCCCCCCCAACACATCCTTCCCCAAAAGCCGGCACCGGGTTTGGTCACCGGGCGCGGCTCCAGCCCTCCCTTCTCGATCCACGCCTCCGAACGTTCCCAAAGACGCAGCCGGAGCCCCTTGGGCCGGGAGGAACCCCCGCGCCCCCCGCGCCCGTACCTGCGGTGAGGACCTGCCCCAGGATCACCTCCGACACCTCGGCGGGGGCCAGCCCGGCCCTCCGCAGCACCTCCCGGATGACGGCGGCCCCCAGTTCGTGCGCCGGCAGGGCCGACAGGCCGCCGTTGAAGGAGCCTGCGCGGACACAGAGAGAGGGCTCAGCACCGGGAACCGGGCGGGGGGGGGACACACGACACCCGGCCCGGCCCCTCACCGACGGCTGTCCTGGCGGCGGACACGAAAACGACGGGATCCGTGCTCATGGCGGCGGGGCGCGGGAGCGGCGGCGGGGTGCGGGAGCGGCGGCG
>VZRU01015393.1:0-10281 GCA_013398155.1 Pedionomus torquatus
TTGTTGTTGTTGGTGGTGGTGGTGGTGGTGGGTTTTGTGGTTTTTTTTTCATTGGTTGGACTAGATGATCTTAAGAGGTCCCTTCCAACCTAGGTGATTCTGTGATTCTGAGGGGAGACCTTATTAATGCTTATAAGTATCTGAAGGGTGGTTGAAGGAGGATGGAGCCGGGCTCTTTTCAGGGCTTCCCAGAGACAGGACGAGGGGCAATGGGCACAAGCTGGAACATAGAAAGTTCCATTTGAATATGAGGAAAAACTTCTTTAGGGGGAGGGTAACAGAGCTCTGGAAGAGGCTGCCCAGGGAGGGTGTGGAGTGCCCTTCTCTGGAGACCTTCAAGACCTGCCTGGATGCAGTCCTGAGTAATGTGCTCTAGGCAATCCTGGTGATGGGTCTGGAGAATAAGTCATATGAGAAGCAGCTGAGCGAGCTGGGGTTGTTCAGCCTAGAGAAAAGGAGGATGAAGAGAGACCGTATCGTTCTCTACAACTCCTTGAAAGGAGGTTATAGAGAGGTGGGGGTCAATCTCTTGTCTCAAGTCACAGGCGATAGGACAAGAGGAAATGGCTTCAAGTTGCACCAGGAGAAGTTCAGATTGGCTATCAGGAAAACTTTTTACAGTAAAAGGGTTATTAAGCATTGGAATGGGCTGTCCAGGGAGGTGGTTGAGGCACCATCCCTGGACGTATTTAAAAGATGGGTTGACAGACATAGTGCTTAGAGACATGGGTGTGTTTTTTTTATCAGAGTTAGGTTGATGGTTGGACTAGATGATCTGAAAAGGCCCTTCCAACCTAGACAATTCTATGATTCTATGATGAACTGTCCATTATGGAGACAAGATCCCACTCTTCCCCTGCATGGACCTACATTGCAGCCATTAGGATAAGATGCCTTCCTACGAGACCAGCTCAAAAGAGACGAAACATGCCATGTGATTTTTTTCTCTGCGACCATGGAAAGGATATGAGGAAGTGGAATGGACAACCTACCTTGAACCAACAGGCACAAGTATGCAAGTTGCAAGGTAAAACAAATAGAAGAGTTTTTCCAGGATGATGGCTGCTCCAGTCTATGGTGAGCAGGTCAGAATATGAACCCATTTGTTGATAGCTACAGATGTCACATGAACTCATCTGTTAATAGCAGGTACTGTGCTCAATATTAGAGGGGCCCTGCCTTCGGCCAGGTGGAGGAGAGGGACAACTGAGTTTATTGGACTGTGTGGATTTGATGGCTTGGCACGTTAGAGCCACAAAAGTATAAATCCGCTGCAAGAAACAGAAAGAATCACGGGACAAGACAGTATGACTGTACACACACCCATACCTATTCATGGATGGGTTACTGATGATTCCATTGGGGCCCATGCAGGGATAGCTCAGGCAGCCAAACATTGGAAATGGGAACATTATTTAGAACAACAATTTCTACCAGAAAAACCACATGTAACTACTCCACACACCACTCTTCTAGGAACTGTATCAGTTAATCATATGGCCACACTAGGGGAAACTCTTCCCCTTGGACATATCCCTACATCTCCTGTGAAGGAAGCTCCCCCTTATGACATGTTAATAGAAGAACAAGAAAAAGATGCCTGGTTTACTGATGAAAATACATCTCCAGTACAAAACATGGTAAGGACTGAAATTCTTCCAGGTGGTATGTCCCCCAAGACATTAACTATAAGGGAAATGGAATTGTTTACACCAACGGATTGCATGGCAGAACTGTGACCTATTAGTCTAGATGTAAAGATTAATATAATAACTCCTGAGAATGCCATATGGGTTTTTTACCTCAACTTCTCCTCTTATTTTACATCCTTTGTTAATATCAGATTCTCAAGTTCTTGTATTTCAGGTATCTTCGACAAATACCTATGCCTTATCTAGAGGAGATAGCATTGGAATGGTGTTATTGGTGTTGTGAATTGCCAATTCCAGCAGCTCTATTACAGAATTATACTGTTCTAAGTGAATTTGATATTAATGTTTCTCATTGCTATTCTTTCTGAGTAGGTAACGGCTGTATGCCAACGAACATTACAAAATCGATTGATGATGGACTATCTCCTTTGACACCATAAATGATGCTTCGGTTTTGAAGGCATGTGTTGCTTCAACATAACTGCTGAATCAACCAGTGTAGAGGGAAACATTCAACATCTCCAGGACTTAATGCATCAAATAGAACAACCTACTGGTGGTACTCATCTGGCTGAGTGGTTTAATTCCCCGACAGCAGGAATAGGACACCTGATTCAAAGCATTATTGTAGAGATATGTTTGTTCCTTTTTCTATATGTGTTTAATGTGTGCCTCTCTAAATTATTCTGCCCTACACCTGGCAAGCCCAAATGGACACCTGGTTTGCCAGTCCCAGCAGAAGCAGTGTCTTGAGCTAGAGGGGAGAATTTGGGAAAATAATGGAAGATTGACGAAGGAGGATTGGAAACATGATCGAGTGGCTTGCACCTGAGGTGCCGAAAACCACATATATCATCCTAATTGTTGATTACTATTGTCTGCTTGACAAATAGACCATCTGTGATCTAACATAGGCCTGTGATAGACCCAGAGACACCCTACTGAAAGTGCTTGAGATTCCTGCCCTGCTGTGGAAAGATCAAAGCGCAGGGGTAAACTATGCCTACTTGGGTCTCTGATATGCAGGTGAGAACAGCCAGTTCAAAACTCTCTCTAGCAATGACTAAGTTCCACAGTGCCTGTGTTCCCATTTGCATGCTTCAGAGATTCCCCTGCCCTGGTTTGTGAGGTACTGAGATTAAATTTATTCTTTGCCTTTCATCCATGGTTTTATGGTTGTTCCTGCATCCTGCCTGTGTTGGCTTCACATGGTGCTGCTTTGTTTCCCCAGGTCATTGTTGCCTATGTATGTTGGCATACAACAATGGTGCACTCTGTATAAATTTCCGCCATGTGGGTCAGATACATTGGACTTTGTCTGGATCTGTGGTTGACTGCAGGTTGTCCAGGTTATGATAAATCAGCTCCCACAAAGCTAATTCCCTCAGGTACTGGGTACCTATCTCCACAGTGATCTACTTGCCTGGGTGACATATAATAATTTCCTTGAAGGGATACCTTTCCTTCACGCCTGACAGGAGTTGCCTCTAGAGGCTGAGGGCTTGTGTCCCTTTTCCAATCTCCTTGTCAGTGCCTCCTTCCCTAGACAGAGATCCCAGCTGCTTGGCTTCCCTACCCTCTAATTCCAGGCTACCGGCCCCATTATCCAAGGATTGGAGCAGCCAGGTGACAAATTACTCACCTGGATGACAACTGAAACCCTTTCATATATCTTGCAGCTCACCCAGGGATAAACATGGGGTGTTCTTCCTCCTGTTCTTGTGAATACGTGGTCCATTTTCATCCCTTACTAAGCAAACTGGGTTTTTTCTGTGTTTCTTCTGTATAGGGGTGACTGATAGTGGCACAGGTTGGTTCTCTGGTTCAGTAGCTGCAGTGTCTGTCACCAGATTTTGAATAGCAATAGCGCTCGTGGTGGTGGTTGAAGTAGCTGCAGTACCTGTCACGAGGGTTTGAGTAGCCACAGTGCTTGTTGCAGGGGTTGGAATAGTGCGCCCGCATAGGCACTGATGTTTAACATTAAGCGAGACCTGAAATATATTCAGAAGCAATGAAGAACCTAGCAATTGAAGCATGTGGGTTCAAGCTTCCCAAGGGTATTCAAAAATCTTGAACGCTGTTGTAATTAGCCTGGAGGAGAAGACGGAAGTGAAGGAACGGGTCTCCCTCACAGATTGGTTCTCCGAGGAGAAAGGTAAAAAAGCTAAAATGTGTAATTACTAAAAGTTTCCACTAAATGGCTCCCGAAGTACGGTGATGAAACTATCACTTCTTTTTTGCCTTGTTCAGCACTCCAGCCCCCTGGTCAACCCTCATTTATATACCAAGCATAACGTCTATGGTACAGGATATTCCATTGGCCATTCCACTGTTGTCTATGCTCTTTCTCAGCTTCTCTGGGAAGCTGGGAAAAAATCCTTAAGTAGTATAAACATCAGATAGCAACAACCAAAACAGTATGCATTATTGACACTCCTTTCATACTGTCCTGGTTTGAGGTAAGACAGAACCAAGTTTCTGTTCAGTAACTTTACTTCTCAGTTAAGCCTATTCTGACTAACTGAACTCTCAGAAATTAACAGCATGTTTTTCAGACACTGTCTGATTCCAGAGACTGATAAGACCTGCTTGTTTCTAATTTATGCCAAGGAACAGTATGCAGAGGGGCTCTTGCTTATACTTATCGCTTTAACAAAGTCAGCTAATTTCATTATATGACCCGCTGGAGACTCAGAAGCAGAAAAGTGTAGAGGGGTCACAACTTCAGGAAGGAGCAGACAGGACAGGTGATCCAAAACTGACCAACAGGGGTATTCCATCCCATCTGCCTCATTCTCAGCATAAAAGCTGAAGGATCAAAGGGTCAGCCCTCTTTCTTCAGTGGCCAGTGTCTGAGGACGACTCTATCTGTTTGTCTGCCTTTGATCCTGATTCACGCATTCCTGAATCCAGATCCGGAATCTAGTTCCTGTCTGTTGCTGAGTTCAGTCTAGGACTTCCCCAGTGCCTGCTGGTGACATGATCGTCATCCTGGGAGCTTTATATGGTTTTATCTATATTTTATATATTTCATTATTTTCTTTTTTATTATTTTATTAATATTTTCATTAAAACAGTTTAGTTTCTTTTGAACATATAAGTCTTTCTCTCCCTTCTCTCCTGCAAGGGTCAGAGACCTGTCATTCTTTTCAGTGGCCCAAAACGTGACAGATATATTGATGCGCAATGTGGGGCTTGACCGGGACTCAATCAGAGCTCTGGTAGATTGCCTGATTAATTAGAATTCCATCTTACTCAGAAAATAACACAGACAGCTCACATCATGTTGTTCTTGAGCGAAATATTATATCGTGCCTTTAGAGAGCTTTGTTTGAAGTTAATTTGTGCAACATTGCTTAACCTGTCGATTGTGTTGCATGTTTTATTTGCTCTTTGTGTTTGTATCTGGTGGTTTAAATGTGCTCTTCTGCTGTGGTTTGGGATACAGATAAATTGGGTAACGGTTTTACCTGCATATCCTGGGCATCACAGGATGGGTTCTATTACTAATTACACTTTCAATTTTACCTGGGGAAAGTTCATTTCTCCCTTTAATGCTTATGCCAAATTGACACCATCAGAGCTAGGGGATGGAAAAATTTTGGATTTAGGAAATAAATGTTACTTTCTTAAAATCGTGGTTTTATTGTTGAGTTTTCTGCATGTGTTGCAGGAATCATTTCTTATTAAGAAGCGATGCAGGAGTGGGTATTATATGACATACACTGCTGCTACTCAAATCCCACGAGCCACTCCACTGCCTGTACTGGCACAAGCCACTCCACAGCCTGCATGAACAAAAGCCACTCCGCAGCCCATACCGTCATGAACCACTCCACCGCCTGCACCTGCACAAGCCACTCCATTGCCTGTACCAGCATGAGCTATTCCAGCCTCAACAATGAGCACCATCACTACCCCATTTGCTTCTACAATGAGTACCACTGCTACTCAAACTCCAACAGAACTGTTACAGGTTCCTGGTGACCAGGAAGCAATAAAGGAGGTCAGCTCATTCCCCCGCCCCTTATGACAAAGACCAGCTCAAGCTAGGTAGCATGGGAGAGAGTTCTTCTGACGAAGATCTAGGAGAGGGTCCTTCCAAGGCAAAAAAGGGAGAGAGGCCTTCTCAGGCAGTGTCAGTGCAGGACGAGGAATCAGACAGAGAGATAATCTTTAAATCCTTCTCTATGAAGGACTTGTGAAATATGAGAAAGGAATTTAGCTGTCACAAATGTGAAACACTTATCACCTGGTTGCTTCAACGCTGGGATAATGAGGCCAATACCATAGACTTAGAAGGCAGAGAAGCTAGGCAGTTGGGAAATCTGGCCAGTGGCGGAGGTACCGATAAAGCAATTGGGAAAAAAGTCAAACAGTCTCAGTTTCTGGGGGTGATTGGTGTCAACCATAAAGGGCAGGTATTCCTATAAGGATGATATTGAATGCCATCCAAGCAAATGGACCACCATGGAGAAAGGTATTAAGTACATGAGAGAACTGGCTGTGCAAGAAAAGATTTATGGCAACTAGCGAATGAATATAGACCCCGATGAAATGTCATGTAAACAACCTATGTTGCGGAAGTTTCTGCAGAGTGCACCATCAATGTATTTCCACACATTGTCAGCAATGGTCTGGGGAGAATCCGATGGCAATACACAAACTGTAAATGCAGTGGCTAACAGAGTACAACAGTATGAAGATAGTATTTCTTGTCCACTCCCTGTGGCAGCCGTGGAAAAAACTGAGAAAATGACCAATAAAATGGCTCAGCAAAATGAGGAAATGATTAATAACCAAGAAAAATGAGAAACAGATAAGCTGTTTGATAAAGTATCCAGAATGGAGGAAATATCCCATGTCACACCTGTTAGGAGAGGACACCCTTCTGATAAGTGACTCAAGAGAAACAGAACACGCTATGAGATATGCTGTAGTTTTGCTTCTGCAACTATGGAGAGGACATGAGGAAGTGAGATGGATAATCTACCTCAACTCTACAGGCACGAGTACTCAAGTTGCAAGGTAAAACAGATAGAGAGAAGAAAGAATTCTTCCAGGAGGATGGTTGCTCCAGCCTATGGTGAATGACCCTCCGGTCAGGGTAGGAACTCATCTGCTAATCGTAGGTACTATGCTCAGTATTAGAGGGGCCCTGCCTCCAGCCAGGAGGAGGAAAGGGACAACCGAGTCTACTGGACTGTGTGGATTCGATGGCCTGGCACGTTAGAGCCACAAAAGTATAAAGCCCTGGTTTACACTGGTACACAGTGAACCCTACTGCCATCAAAAAGGGACAGAATCTGTCAGTATTTCTGGAGTGACAGGTGCGTCACATGAACTGACTGTATTGGAGGCTGGAGTGAGCCAGAATGGGAATAAATGGGAGAAGCACCCCACTGTGACTGGCCCAGATGCTCCGTGCATCCTTGACACAGACATCCTCAACAGAGGGTATTTGAAAGGTGGGCTTTTTGTATAGCAGCTGTAGAGACTGAGGACATTACACAGCTGTCTACCTTGCACGGTCTTTCAGATAACCCTTCTGTGGTGGGACTGCTGAGGCTTAAGGAACAGCCGGTGCCAATTCCTACTGCCATGGTGTATTGACAATAACATCGCACCAAATGAGACTCCCTGATTACCATCCAGAACCTGTTTTGTTGGCTGGAGACCCAAAGGGTAATCAACCAGACTTGCTCACACTTTAACAGCCCTATATCGCCAGTGCAAAAGTCTGATGGAGACTGGCGGCTAACAGTAGACTATCGTGGCCCGAATGAAGTCATACCACCACTGAGTGCTGCTGTGCCAGACATGCTAGAACTGCAATATGAACTGGAGTCAAAGGTAGCCAAGTGGTATGCCACAACTGACATTGCTAATGCCTTTTTCTCTATTCCTTTGGCAGCAGAGTGCAGGCCACATTTTGCTTTCACCTGGAGAGGCGTCCAGTACAGCTGGAATCAAATGCCTCAGAGGTGGAAACACAGCCCTACTATTTGCCATGGACTGATTCAGACTGCACTGGAGAAGGGTGGAGCTCCAGAACACTTGCAATACATTGACAACATCATTGTATGGGGTAATACAGCAGAAGTTGTTTTCAAGAAAGGTAAGAAAGTAATCGAGATTCTTCTGAAAGCAGGTTTTGCTGTAAAAAGAGGTAAGGTCAAGGGGCCTGCACGAGAGATTCAGCTCTTGGGAATTAAATGGCAGGACTGGCGTCGCTAGATCCCAATGGATGTGATTAACAAAATAACATCTATGTCCCCACCTACTAACAAAAAGGAAACGCAAGCCTTTTTTATGTGTTGTGGGTTTCTGGAGAATGCATATCCCAGGTTATAGTCAGATTGTGAAACCTCTGTGTGAAGTGACTCAAAAGAAAAATGATATTACGTGGGGTCTTGTGGGAAACCTAGCCAGTACGGGCTGGGAAGAGCTAACAGGATTTTAATAACAAGATAGCAGCGGAAGGAGCAGAACAAGATAAGAAGAAGAAAAGGAGCAACAATCCTGGGAAACTGACTTTGTAGATGTAAGTATCCTTTTAGATGTAAACAAGGAACTTGTAGATAAGCACCTGGAACCTCACAAGCAGCCAATCATGTAAGAAAGAGTGGCATATAAACACTAAAAGGAGCCAAATAAGTTTTATCCATGACTGCGTGCATCTCTCTTAAAGACTATATAAACCAGCTGTTGTAGGAATAAGGAATAAAGTGATTTCGATTCACCCTTGATCGGAGTCCGTGCCTTAATCCACCGCAGGGTCCTGAGCAACAACAGGTCTTTG
Source organism: Pedionomus torquatus (assembly GCA_013398155.1). NCBI lineage: Eukaryota > Metazoa > Chordata > Aves > Charadriiformes > Pedionomidae > Pedionomus > Pedionomus torquatus. The sequence goes on from VZRU01015393.1 coordinate 8,455, forward strand.
AACAAATTAAACAAGAGATTGTGCGTGCAGTAGCACTTGGATCAGTCTGAATGGGACGGGACATTAAAAATGTACTCAACACCACAGCTGGGGACAGTGGCCCTGCCTGGAGTCTCTGGCAGAAAGCACCAGGGGAGATCTTGAGGTCGACCCCTAGGATTCTGGAGTCGAGGATACAAAGGCTCCAAGGCCAACTATACTCCAACTGAGAAAGAAATCTTGGCAGCATATGAAGGAGTTAGAGCTACTTTGGAAGTAATCATTACTAAAGTACAGCTCCTCCTGGCACCCTGATTACCAGTACTGGGCTAGATGTTCAAGGGTAAAGTTCCTTCTACTCATCATGCCATCAATGCTACCTGGAGTAAATGGGTTGCATGAATCACACAGTAGACTTGAATAGGAAACCCAAATCGTCCAAGAATTGTAGAAGTGATCACAAACTGGCCTGAAGGCAAAGACTTTGGAATGCTACCTGAACAGGTTATTACACGTGCTGAGGCAGCCTCACCATATAATGAACTCTCAGAAAATGAGAAACCGTATGCTCTGTTCCCTCGTGGACCGTGTCATATTGTAGGGAAACATCAAAGGTAGAAAGCTGCTGTATGGAGTCCTACACGACAAGTTGCAGAAGCTACTGAAGGAGAAGGTGAATCGAGTCAATTTGCAGAGGTGAAAGCCATTCAGCTGGCCCTAGACATTGCTGAACAAGAAAAGTGGCCAATAATCTATACTGAGTTATGGATGGTGTCAAATGCTCTGTGGGGATGGTTAAAACAATGGAAGCAGAGCAACCGGCAGCACAGAGGTAAACCCATCTGGGCTGCTGGAGTATGGGAAGATATTGCTGACCGGCTAGGGAAACTAGTCATGAAAGTATGCCATGTAGATGCCCATGTACCCATGAGTCAGGCCACTGAGTAACATCAAAACAATCAGCGAGTGGACCAAGCCGCTAAGATTTTCCAGACAGATTTGGACTAGGAACATAACGGTGAACTGTTTTTAGCTCGGTGTGCCCATGACACTTCAGGTCATCAGGGAAGGGATGCAACATATAGACGGATCTGTGACCGAGGGGTGGATTTAACCATGGACACTATTGCACAGGTTATCCACAATTGTGAAACATGCGCCAAAATCAGCAAGCTAAAAGGTTAAAACCTTTGTGGCATGGAGGGTGACGGTTAAAATATAAGTATGGGGAAGCTTGGCAAATTGAATACATCACACTCCCTCAAACCTGCCAGGGTAAGTGTTACGTGCTTACAGTGGTGGAAGGAAGCACTGGATGGTTGGAAACCTATGCCGTACATCATGCTACTGCCTGGAATACCATCCTGGGCCTTGAAAAGCAAGTCTTCTGGTGACATGGCACTCCAGAAAGAATTGACTCAGACAATGGGACTCATTTCAAAAACAATCTTATAGATACCTGGGCAAAAGAACATGGCATTGAAAGGGTATATCATATTCCCTATCATGCACTAGTTTCTGGGGAAATTGAGCAATACAGTGTATTGTTAGAAACTACCCTGAAAGCAATGGCAGTGAGCGAGAGAGGGTGTGAGAGTGCAAGAGAGCTTTTGAAAGGGAGTCCAAAAAGTCAGATGGGTACAAACAAGAAAGAGTCAGAGAGAGGGAGAGAGTCAGGGAAAGAGAGTCTGAGACCAGGAGAAGGAAAGGGAGAATGAGAATGAATGAATGAATGAATGAATGAGAGACAGAAAGAGCCTAAGATGGCGGGGGGGGTGTGGGGGTGGTGGTGGCACCGAGACAGACCAGGCAACACTGACAGGGAGTGTGAGAGAGATCAAAAACATG